>JANTCA010031524.1:0-21393 GCA_024741275.1 Chironex yamaguchii | reverse complement strand
TTTGTTTAATGTCGAAAGTTCGGGCCGACATACGATGAAAAACTTTTCCTTGAGGCAGAGGAGGCACCTTTTGCTTGCGCTACCGTACGCTGGGCTGTGTGCGAATGTTCGCCAGGAGATGGAGTGCTTAACGTTCAAATGTACTTGCTGAGTTCAGTCGAGTTTCCGTGTTTGTCATGTCTAAATGATGCGATATGGTTTCGGTATCTCGTTTTGAATTCGTTTTCGGTGAGTCCGACGTACGTTTCCGTAGTGCCGTTATCTTATATATATGTATATTTGTCAAGAGTGGAGCATTACCACAATTGCTGCACTAAGTGGGAGCCGACCACGCTCGAACTGGTAACCCTCAGACTCAAAATCCAAAACATGTTTCTTCGAAAAAGTATTTAAATTTACGTCCATGTCAGTGATTTTCAGATATTATACAAATGTTTTACGTCATAAATAGAACATTTTAAATGTCTTTAGCTGAGGACGACAAACCATCGACCGTTTTGTTAACAATAATGGAATGCCATGGGACTGGCATCTTTTCTCATGCCGTTGTGCCTACGTCTGTCAATTGATTGAAAGTGACAAACGATAGATTACATACGGATTTGTTTTCGTTGCGCTGCTTCAAATATTTTAAATTATCTTCTTCTCCTTGTCGTTATTATTCTCACATGTACTTTTCTGGGGTCTTTTCTGAATCATAGGAAATAAAAGAACCGTGGAGCGTGTGTCAGAGTACTATCTAAGATTTGTTGGCACGAACAAGTATATATATATTGGGAGTAGCCCCCAAACAAAGAATATCCAACAAGCATCTGCCGTTTTCTTGAGTATGTCAGTTATTATTATATTCTCAGTAAAGTTTTCTTTGAAATTTCACTGGTTCATAGTTCGATATATCATAATATCGTGTCGATCTCTACTTTTCGTAGCCGCATAAACGTTCATAGATATAATCTGCGGCGGTAAAAAGCTCAGTTTTGTATCTTCTATCTAAGCCCCGTAACAATTTTGTGAACATATCATGTCATTATAAGTAAATCCCCTTAGTTTCCCGGATGAAAAAATAACTGTCTAGAACCTTAATGATTTGTGAAAGTTAAGTATCAGGCTCCTCCTAAAGAGGTTGATAACGCTCTAAAGTATTTGCCTCATAGATATGGGAACTGGGCGGGGGAGTTGCATCCCTACCACTTCAGTTAAAATCATTGGTCATTTTTCAAACATCAATGCAGTTACAAGAAAGTTTGATTTGATAAGATCGATTGATGTATGTAAATGCCAATACGATAATCAGCAAAAGAGTTTCGGTTTAGTAACATCGCACTTTTGCATCTACATAAGGTATACATACTTTCGCTAATCCAAATGCATTTAGCTCAAGCCTTCGCTGCTCAAAACGGCGATAGTCAAAGAAACTTCCTTCCAAATAACAGCAAAGACTTTAATAGCCTTCAAACAATTCGCTGAAAGTCTTGAATTTCACTTTAAGATTTTCACGTTTGAAAGACCATAAATATAAAGTAACGCGGCCCAGTCAGTACATTTTAAGGCAATCTGAGGCACTCAATTTCAAACTTCTCTAAATTAGGCTAGCCTCAGGTCCCTTATTAAAAGCTACTCACAAACGTTGTCATAAACCTTGTAAAAGGAGTGGGGTTCCTAACGCTAAATCGATATCCAGTATGACAGACATAATATTGAAGTGATTGAAAGTAAATATGAGATGTCATATAACAACAAACAAATATTAACCTGTCATTTTAGAGTTGAAGCTTATTTTAGTGTCTGATCGTTCTTATCCTCAAGTATTTGCATATTGTATTTCACTGTTTTGGTTTAAGTCAAATCTGTTGTTAGAAATTATTAGAAATATTATGTAGCATTGTTTGCGTAAAATACCGCATTGACATATTTTTAGGAATTAAAACGAATCAAGTCGTTTGAGTTATTTATAAAAGTACGAATACAAGTGATGTTTGGTGATCTTGAGCGGTGTTCAGCTATGTTGAGTAGAATTTGAGCGAATTCAAAAATGTTCAGTGGTTGACTGAACATTTCTATTGTCCTAGGTGTTGATGCAGAGATGTTGAGAGCGTTTTAACACTCCATTCAACAAGGTTCAGTGGGTCCACGGGCACTAAACTTTGAACGTCTATTTTGAAATTTAACAGCTTCAGGATTTCAGAACATTGTCGCCAAAGCGATTGTGCGTTAATAGAGGCTTGCCTCGTATTGGATCATCGAAAGTCATACGTTGTGAAGATCGGTCAAATCGTTGAGAGCGTTTTCACACTACTACTACTTAACATCACTCAACATCACTAATCACTACAAATGTTGGGTGGTGTTCATTGCAATGTTGAGAGCGCTCTAACGGGGCTTTACGGAATTCGATTTCAAGATAGAATTTTTCTGGCTTGAGATGGATTATTCCTACTTTCGTCATTTCTAAGATAGTTTAATTTATCGTTTCTATTTGTAGCTTGAGAAAATTATTGATTTTACTTATGAAATCTTGGTGTAAAATGAACACCTTAGTAATCTTTGTGATAATGATTTTGTGCTTTACTATTTTTCGTTTTACAGTTGATTGTCCTGGTAAGTCAGTTTCATAATGTCACTGCAAATTCAAGTCATGTGTATCACAATTAAAAGTATTTTCAATCGTTATTGGTACCTAAACAGTTATAATATTATAAGCATTTTTTCAATAATGCTGCGAGGGTCTTGGAGAGGTGATTTACATAATCATACGATTATAATGTACTTCAAGGGACCAGCTGATTCAGTATGCTATATCCCAAGTTGTTATAATCTGGGTAAACGGATATCCACCAGAAGTACTTAGATATAGAATTATATACACCTCTGAGCTGCTCTGACGCACTTTTAAGACTAAAATACTTGAAATAAAGACTCGGATAAGTTTCCTCTAATCAACTTTTATGGATAGCATACTTTTAATTGTAATGTTCAAAATTAGAACTAATGCGGATGTGCAATTGTCAAAGCATTTTAGATCAAGCTAAAGCACACAGCGTCCCCTTTCTTAACTTATAACAGTTATTACTGGAAAATAAATCACAGCCAAAGTGTCAATGATTCTTACTACGGACCTCGAAGAGGGATCAAACAAAAAACACCGGCAAAGTAAGTTATAATACAGAAGTTAACAGAGTGGTCTAAAGAGCACAGTTATGATTAAAACCACCAGAAATCTGACGCTCTTTTAAGACCATTTGTCATTCACCTCTTGGCGTCTATGTCTGTTGGTGTATACGTTTTACATCCGGCATATGTTTTGTGTCAACATGGCATCCATTCATCACCGTTTGCACTAGTCAACAAGTCAACAGGGTGATCTTGAGTAAAGAAGGGAAGTGAAGTTATGATGAAGGCTGTCGTGGTGCCAAACCCGGGTCTCGAGACTGGAAATCTGACGCGTTTCCCACTGAGCCTAACAGCTCAGTAGGAAAGGAGTCAAATTGTGAGGCTCGTGTTCGACGCCTCGGTAGACGTAATCATAACTTTACTTCTGATACGATATGACCGAGACAATTTGTCTTACAGGACAAAAAGGAAGTTACAACCAAAATACGTTACAACGACATTAGTCTGTATTTGACTAGTTACATCATGTTGTGTGTATTTACACTGCGGTGGATAATTTTAACATACGCTTAGCTATACTCTCGATATCGAAAAATATTTAGATGACAGTCACAAAGATTATGTCTGCCCAATAATTTAGTAAAATGACTCTACTAACTGGATGAATAGCTCCGAGTATACCCAGACAATGGTGCTCTTGTTTACTTCAAAGACCTAGCATTAGAGAACTACTATCCAGATTAATGTCAGTAGTGACTAGGATATTGAGGAGTTTGAATAGAATATAATTTAAATGAAGAGAGGAAATGTGGGAAACTGTGAACAGAAATATACTTTATAGATAGAGAGGAAACATTAAGTACACTGAACAGAAATATACTTTTGAGGGAGAACTTGAACAAAATTCGGAAGAATATATCACTACCCACATAAGAACATGGAGCTAACAAATAACTCAAGTAACTGATCAAAAATGAAAGTAGGTGCATAATTATCATTATTAACTTTGCTTATTCTTTTCTTCTCCTATCTATTAGACGTTAACGAATGTACACAAAACACCCACAATTGCCATAGTAACGCAATCTGTAGCAACACGGATGGCTCATTTACTTGTACCTGTAGTAACGGATATACTGGAACAGGAACCTCATGTACAGGTAAATCTTTATGATTTTGCTGATTGATACGATTTTAAATGTACAAACGTTTGTCTGACGGGAGAAGAGATGTTGGGAGGTCTACTATGATATTTACAGATGATCTCTTACAACGCACATGACGAAGGCAAACGTTTGAAATGTAAAAATTGATGATCAATTAATGAATATAGAGAGGATATGTTCCTTCCATTTAATTAGATAGTCGGCTTTACAAGGTTTGTACAGGGACCACAAACAATTATGGGTTGCAGTCAAGAAAAGAAAACTACTTGCGGAATGGAGTATAGCGAAACATGATCTAAAGAGTCAAAATTAGTTTTAATATAATTATGAATCTTTTGTTGTTCTGCTTATGAGGACTCGCATTGTAGTTACTTGGAAGAAAGGCCTTTACCTTGAGGCCCCGTGCTGTTTTCCAACGCGTAACTGAAATAAAGCCACATATACCTTTTTCTAGTACTTGAGAAGCACGTTCAATTCTGCTTTGTAAATTGTGATAATGTCTCGTTCTTCGTTTCCATAAAAAGTCAGATTAAATTCCTATACAGCAAAATAGTTTATGAGAAGATTGTTGTTGAACTGTACTGTACTGATATATAAATCTCGGCATTTGCTGGATATTAAGACTACTTTACATGAATGACATGTAAATGGATAAATGTTTCCCAACTCTTACTCATAACTAAAAGCACGAAATCTACCCTAGTTCACTTTTTAGTGCAAACCCACTAATGTTACCAGTATACAGATTCCGTAGTGATTGTTAGAGTCTAGACCCTTTCTGTAGATATTTAAGTGAATGATTAAGAAATTAAAGGGGGATTGATCAACAATTAAGTTGGATTCATCGGTTTGGCTTTCGATCTTCCGCCTTGCACAATTGCTTCTCCACATAAAGGATAGTCTTGCCAACTTGTATTGATGAAGGACACATTATCGAATGTTTTTGTATTTTAATGATTAGCTTGTCCTAATACAATTCCTCAGACATCGACATGTAAGCTTTCCGAATTCCAGTCCTCAATCCTTTGAGTTCAAAGTTTCCAAAAGTAAGACAAAGGTAATCTGCATTAGTCCTTGTCTTTTGTTTTTAAATATTGTTGTTGTGCAGAGCCAATTTCAGAAGTTTAAAACCAGAGTTATGATTGTTTATCTAACTTGTACCATTGAGCCCGAGTCTCTATTTCTATAAATTTGATGTAACGTCTTCTAACACCAACTGACTGAAAGCTGGAAGCCAAACTGACACTTCATGTCATATGCTAGGCAGAATAGCATGTCTGCGTTATTATGCCACAATATGATCTTTACTTAGCATCCAGTTGGCTTGGTTTTTTTTTCTATTTCTTAATTCAGAGAAAGTAAATTGCTTTTTTCTTTGCACCATTTATAGACATAGACGAATGTGCACCAGGAGTCAACTACTGCCATTCTTTAGCCTCGTGTGTTAATACTGTTGGATCGGTAACTTGCACCTGCCAAGCTGGATATACCGGCAACGGATTGACTTGTACCGGTTGGTATTAAAAGCGTATCAGTGTCACCGCATATTTAAGATATTTATGGTAAAAATGTAAGCCATTCGTAAGCAGGGAAAATTGCAGCTGTACATTTGCAGTCACGCTGTTTGTAAATAGTATTTCGTATTTGTATACTGTGGCTTACGAGTTCATTGCTTATAGTTAAATGGTTTTAGCTTAGTACTTACGTCTTCCGACAAGCAATGTCTCGACCTTTTTTATGGATGTGGTACAGCAAGACATTACGTAAATTCAAGGATTGCATGTTTAAAAGAATGATATAAATTTTATAAAACAGAAATATCAAATATGACAACAAAATTCAACGTCTAATATTGAGCGTTCTAATCTCAAATCTTTGCTCTCAGTTGCAGTAAGTTGAACAAAGCCAACCTTCATTAGAACTATTTTTTTTAGTAAAATATTTTCAGATATCAAAGTAAAATTTTACTCAATGACAGGAATTTATGTAGCTCTTGTAATATCTCATTGATTTTGTCTTTTTTTGGTTCTTTTTCTGCTTGTATAGATTTTGATGAATGTGCCAATAATGCGCATAATTGTAGCTCAGTTGGGGGATCATGTATTAATACCGTTGGATCATTTAATTGCACATGCCCGTCTGGTTACTCTGGAGATGGATACAATTGTCAAGGTACATAGTTTATTTTTGTAAGAATTACAACAGTATTTTTACATGGTATTATACAGTGTTATTGATATGGCTTATCATTTCAAGGAATTCAACTGTCACAAACTTTACAGAACAACAAGCACTTCCCGTATAGAGTAGTTTCAAATTTGATCCAATTACTCATGTTCCTTCTATCATATAGTAATAGACATTTTAATTTGGGCAAAATATTTGAAAATCATGTGTTGTCTTCAGTGCAACGTAAACTTTTGGGAGTTAAAAATGTAGCTATGACAAATGTCCAAATATCTCACGCTGCCACCCATGCGTTTAACTGGCTGCCCAATTCAATGAGCACTGTAGGCTGAATTTTGAAGCCTATAGAAATGTTACTTGTTTATCAAAGTTATTTATTATAACGTTGTCCAAAGGCAAACAAATCACAATTCACAAATCCGTTTAAGAAGCCAAAGTTTAAAAAGTGTACATAAGTAAGCACATTTTATATATTATACAACTATTGATACTGAGCTCAACATAAAACATCAGCATCAAGATTTATAGTTTAGTTTGCATCATACAAGGCAATTCGGATTTAGAAGAAATTTGTGAAGTAGAAGCCGTAACGATATTTTCCAAAGTAAAATGCAACAATCAAATAATACCCTAATAACACAAGTCTTAAAGTTCTGGATCTAAGATTTGTTCAAAATAACGTTTGAGACCTTATCATTTCTTTTGAATTATTTTATGTTGTTGAATGCATGTTGAGCAACATCACCTTTCCTATTAATGCAAAAACACAGTAACACTATGGACGAAACTGTGGATGCTTTCACTTGATAATATTCTGTGTCATACGGGTTTGGCAAATATCAAAATTAAGCGTAAAACATTGGTTAATGTCACTTTCTGGTCATGAGTGGGACACTTAGTTAGTCCTATTGCTAGATAGTAGATAGTAGTGACAACAGAAATAATACAAGTCTTTTCTATCTCCGTGCTTGGTTTGACTTATAGTGCCCGCAAAAAGCTTACGATTTCCTGTTTGTACAAAATTGTTTGTATTTTAAATTTTTTCTCCTTGAAATTATAGGCAACAGTTGAAAATACAGCCGTTTCAATGTTGAATCAAATTCAAAAGAAAACTTTCTAATAACCTCATATATTAAGTGAGACCATGACAAAATGGCTTCAGATTCCTTGAAAGATCTTGTAGTGGGCAGAATCCGGCTGCAAATAAAGTGATAACACGTTGCGTCACTCCTTTTTCAAACTTTGTCTGACGACGACATTAAATGATGCTTGTAGAACCGCTGCGATTTCTGGAATTTGGTTTTACGAGAGAGCCCACCTGTTCCTCTTCCAATCCTTCTCCATCCTCATCCTAAAGCTAAACCAGACATCTGTATAGTTTACATGACGTATGGGAAACTGATATGCAAAATAATAATAACATCATAAGTCAAATGGGCTTGTACTATTGTATCAAGTCTACAAGACAGACCAGGTTAGTTAGAAAGGTCTTCTTTGTTTACTTCGGCTAAACTGAATGTTCATACTTAGAAACAGCGGGTATTTAATTAGTATGATATTTTTGTCTCCTTTACAGACATCGATGAGTGCACAAATGGTACGCACAATTGTCATTCACTTGCAAGTTGTACAAACATTCTTGGTGGCTATATATGTACCTGTATTCTTGGTTATAAGGGCAGTGGTGCTGTTTGCGTTGGTAAGTATAATTATACAACAGAAGGGGAAGAGTCTTTGAATGTACATATCATGAATTATTAAATCCATTTTGTTAGTCCTTGACTCGCTAATAGAATACATAAGTCAACAAAATTTATCAAATAGAGGAATCAATGAGAGCCTACTCTAATTTTCACTTTAAGAAAAATTGGTCAGCTACCTGAAGTGGGGGATGGGCATTAACATGAAGCAGAAAATTTACGTTATAATTAAGGTAAAGATAGCACACGTGTTCTTGAAAGTTACATGTTCCCTAGAGCTTGCAGAATATTTCGGTTTAATTTACGTCTACAACGTCAGGTTTTGTATCAGTACATACGGATGCATTTGTAGTCTTAAACACACATTGCTACCAATTAATTGGCCACTACTGCAGTATTCATGGCTAAAGAATGGGAGATATGTGCTTCTAAGTACAAGTTACGGTGTAGAAAATATATGTCACTTTGACTAGCTTCTTCAAACTTCCGTTACGAAATATAACTATCATCTTATTTTTTACAATAATATGCGACAGGGTCTTAAATCTTTTTTAAATTTAACGCCAAAACTAGTTCGCTATAAATCTACAATATTTTCACATTTTTCTGATAGACAAGAACGAATGCACTGAAGGTGGAAATAACTGTCATCAATATGCATCCTGCAACAACACAGTTGGTTCCTTCACGTGCGACTGTAATGATGGCTTTACCGGTAATGGCACGCACTGCTTAGGTATGCCAATACGCATCCGAGGTTGTATCTTTTTATATTTGCCATGATTAAAGGAAGTCTTCTCCCGTTATATCATTAATGCACTTCTTACAAGAGACGTTAATAAATACTAACCCTCTACCATAGGTTACAAAGGCAACCTAAACACTGAAGTATGGAAATAAAAAAATTGCGATATATAATAACAGTTGTCTTACCTTGACAATTATCTTTAGTAGACGCTTATATAGGCAAGATAAGCGTAGATTCTGTTTTTGTTCAATTTAAATTATCATAATCAATAGGAACTGTCTGCTTGACCGGTTTTCCAAAATTTATTTATACGTACATAAACTTGCAATTGTTTTTTAGCAGAACATTAAATCATAATAAATATTTCTTGTTTGACGATATGTTACTATGAGACAGATTGTATAAGAATTACAGGACGTATTATGGTCCCTCAGTTGACGACCTGGACAGTCGTCCGAAAATACTGTTAATTATTTGGCATGCTTCGTCAGATCTATGAGTTATTACTATTGAATTTTAAGAGGTATATGTTCCAATGTTTCTGCCTTTCAAAAACATCGTGAAATCGCAGCTCAAATCGTGTTTCAATATCAGAAAACTATGTAAACAGAAAACACGGTGACGAGTCTTTTTTCTCTCGTCGACGCTTATATCGTATCTTCCATGTAAATGAGGCTTTACTTACTAATTGTATATTATGTCATTTTGTGAACTAGATATCAACGAATGCACAAATGGAGGTCATAATTGCCATGTGAATGCTATATGTACAAACAATCCTGGCTCTTTTACATGTGCATGTAGTGCAGGATACACTGGAACAGGGCAAAACTGCTCAGGTATGTTTAGTTTTAAAGCAAATAAAATAGAATAGATCATTTTTAAATTAAATGCTATAACTAAACAAGCTATTTGAGCTTATTCTAGACGAATTACTTGGCTACTATTTTACTATTGGTTTCAAATGTGTTTTTAATAGACAAATTACTCAATAGGCATTAATAATGCAAAATTATAAACGAAAATTCCCATACAGTTTGTTAATCTTGCTCTTTAATCTCAGTAACGGTTTTGAAGCGATTTTTGACTTTGTTTTCTAGCTATCTTGTCTTCTGAGTTTAAAATTCGGATCACGGTTTATCATGTCTTGTAACACGCTCCCTCGTGTTACCAATACATATATGGCTTTCGAAACTCTCTCCACCTTCTTACTTTAATGCCAAATGTTTCCTCCGTTTTTTTTTACATTGTAGATTGGGACGAGTGCGTTGGAGGTGGGAATAACTGCAATGCTAATGCTAATTGCACAAATACTATCGGATCTTTCTTATGCACCTGTCACACAGGATTCACAGGAAATGGCGTCAGCTGCTCTGGTGAGTGTTAAAATAGAATATCGTGAGTACAGGCAACAAAGGTAAACAAGATTAAATGATAAAAGTAATCTTTACGTTTTATCATGACTTCATTTGTCATATAATTATACCACATTTATTTATTAAAAACAATGCAGTCGTGAAACATAACTAATGTCCAAAACAACCACTGAAGTAAACGAAATTGAAAAACTGTCACTCAAAGAAAAGAAACTTCAATTTAAAACTTTTGGTCTCGCACCAATAGAATTCATGCATGTAATATGCAATAACTAGTCTTCATACCAATGGAAACACTGATACAGTATCACTTGTAATAGTAATACAGCTCAAATTAAAAAAAGTGACAAAATAAAGATCATCTGGGAGTTATATCTTGCAGTACGATAAGATGCGGTTGAAAGTTTCTGGCCTTCAAAAAGAGTGAAGTAAAATGTTCGTGAGCTCTTTACTTTAACTCTATTCTATGGCTTTTTGGCCACAGCCTCCGAGATCAAAACTTTGCAGGGGGCTTGTTGACTTTCTAATATGTATTGTTGCAGCCTAAAGATTTATTTGTCACGTACAAACTCAATAACGCTTCCTTTTCGTAAATTGACTTCTTAGCTGATAGCGATCACAAAATATCGTAAACTTTGGGAATCTTTATATTTCTAAGTTACAGTAGGTAAAAGCAATATCTAGTTAACTTGAAGTTAAGAAATTTAGATCCCTGTATTTTTGTAGTACCTATGCCATTGTTTTGATGACAAACTTATCCTTTGACTGTTTGGCACACATTTGCTACCAAACCTTCCTATCCACTTGTAGACAAATAACCTTTAGCCTCAAGATAGCATTGATTGTAGCTAAATTAATGCTGATCATTAAAATTAGAATATAGTCGTCAATAGATTTCTTTAAAACTGAGACTTGCGTACAAACTGAAAACAGGAGAAGTTGATCAGCACATCGTCCCAATAAAGTCACTATTAATCAGTCAGAAGACTTTGGTTGTAGCCCGACTGCTTTGTACTTAAGGGAAGTGTTACAAATTAAATATTTTATATGTAAATGTAAAGCTGTTTTAATCTACAACGAAATATTTCTTTTCAGGTAGGCGTGGCCGAGATCTGAGTTAACTTGGATGCAAGTTCTTCATATAAACACAGTTTCCTTCGACAAAGATCTTCTTAGTTTGCTCAGATTTTGGCTTACCCGAGCCAGCCCCGATAACCTGGCTAGGTCCTTCTCATAAGCATGCTCCGAATAAAATTAAGAGCTTCAGCTCAATTGTACCGAAACAAATTTAAACCCACTATAGGACCTAATTAATAGCTAGTATACAGCTAGATGCAAAATCGTCTAGTGATAAAACCTAAAAATACAAGAGAGTTACCTCTGCCCCATGTTCTTAAGTCAATTATAAATCAGAAACTGATAAAGCCTTTTCAGAAACATACGTTTTGCAGATAGTTTAAAGTTGTTCAAATTCTGGTCAGCCAACGAAAAAGATAAAACAAATACTCTCTCAATAATTGCAGTTATCAGTGCTTCCACTTTTTGCTCGACCCAATTCCTGCAAAAATCCTTATTTCTGCTAAAAATTCCTTCCAAAATATAAGAAAAATCCTTCCGATTTCCTTCTGCCCTGTTACTCGATTTATGTTGATTAATGACCTATGGTCATTCTAGGAATGGTGGGCATCGAACCCACTATGGTAGTAATCAGTTCTGCAAAGGAGAATTAATTGTCGCCACCGCACTTAAAGCTGTTTGTTTACCTTAAATACTCGCATGGCCCCCATGGGGCTTATTACTCAATTTTTAGATCAGGGGGCTTAAGGGGAGCTTTTTTCTTAGGCTGGTCTTAATTTCAAAATTTCTAAGTATGGGAATCTAGCAATTGATTGACACAGCATTGCAGAGGTCATACACAGAACACAGTATTTCAAAAAGCATAACAACAGCATAACAATATTTTCAACAACAAAAGGAAACCATATCTCTAGCCAATAAAATATTTGATGTGCGATGATGAATTCAATCGTTACTTCTGAAAAGCTTACAAAGATATTGTTTCTTTAAGATTTTTGCAACAAATATTTCATAAAAGTAGAAAGTAAAAGCAGAATATATTTGCCAATAAAGTGCAAAAAATAACCTAAAATTCTGTGGTATTAACTGAAATAGTTTCAAAAAATAAAAACCGATAGCTAAGAGTGCGTAGTGAAAAATATACACGTTTTTAGACGGCATTTCTCTAGATACATCTAAGCCCAGAACATTTTAGGAGGTTATACTGTTAAAGACAGAGTCCCTAATAAGTTTTTTAAGTTTGAACACCTTCATCACTGCAAACAATCGAGAATTAGGAAATCTGCTCGATTCATTTACAATAAAACTCGCATGAATTGTGTGTTATGCATGGGTCAAGTGTTTCATGGACAGGTTTCCATAGAAACTCCCCTCCGATATCGCTGAATAAAAACATCCTCTTGTCATAAGTCAGCGGCATGGAGGTGCTAATTTGCTTTACAGTATCCGCACAAGATGAGAAGAGAAAACTATGACAGGCTAAGAATGGCAAAAACCTCTTTATCAATTTTGCAGATATTTTGTCGTATTTACACAAAATCTTTCCAATCTTCTTTCAAACTGCTTTTTAATTTATAAATCCTTCTTTTATCCTTCCAATCAACCAAAATTCCCGAAAATAAGATAAATCCTTCCAAGTAGAAGAAATGGCAGTTATATTACTATTAAATCCGTCCACTTCCACTCTTGTAGTATGCATAAGCACAATAGTATTAATCTTTCTTCTGCTACAGATATTGATGAGTGTTCAGTTGGAACTCATAATTGTCATACCAATGCTAACTGCAACAATATACCAGGAACATTTTCGTGTGCCTGTCAAGCAGGATACTCAGGGGATGGAGTAATAAACTGCACAGGTAATGTTTACAAATAATTCGCTCTAGAAGTCGTAACATGTGCTTACCTCGGCCTAGCAACGATGTTCTTTAACTAGATGCGGAATCTGTGGTTTCAAAGCTTTCTTAAGCTTGTATTGACGTGATAATATTTTACTGATACCGATGCTGCGGTAGTTCAATCGTCTGCGCAACTGTGACTTTACGAAGAACACTGGGTTCTAGTTTGTAATCGATGAACTTCAGATTGTCATGTTGTTAAGAAAAAACGCTTCAAAGGTAGATCCTCTGAGTAATTCATAACAGGGCTCATAAGGCTCAAAGAACATGTAAACAGAAATAGCTACTTTGCACCATAACTTCACTTGAGACAAATGTTGTCAAAACTTGAAATTAAAGTATCAAACAGGAAATGGCTTTTCTTTCTTATTCTAATAGATATCGATGAGTGTCTTGTTGGGACTGCTGGCTGCCATTCACAAGCAACATGCAATAACAACATTGGATCCTACACGTGCACTTGTAATACAGGGTATACAGGCAATGGTCAAGTCTGCACAGGTGACTCCAACGTGTGCTGTTAATTACTGAATTGCATAATAAGCTATAGCACTAATTTACTTGTGTTTACTTAATTTCAACTCTGTATTATCATTATGACAAAATTTAAAAGAGGTTTTATACAAAGATCTACTACATAATTCAAAATGGAACGCAATTATTTGATCGTCATATTCTCACTTTCCATAGGACTGGAATTGTACTTGAGCCTTTACGCTGAAAAATGTCTAATGTGTTCCAGGAAATAGAAATCTATCGCGATAGTAATTTCCCTTTCAAAATACGTTATCTTGAAATATAATAGCTGCACTGCATCTGAGCTGTGTTCGGAAGTCAACTTTAAATGAGGTAATTGTTGAAGATTGTTATATTGGTAAGCGATCTCGTTTGTACTTTAAGACCATCAATTGCAGTAAGGTAAGCATGTGGCAAAATGAACTGCAGAAATTGTAGCTAACCATAAATTTTGACCTGAAAGATCAACACATATTTTGCAAACAAAGTGAAAAGTATAAACTGTAACTTTACAGAATTGTAGCAGTATCCGTACAATCCTATGAGAAAAGAAAACTATGACAGGCTAAGAATGGCAAAAACCTCTTTATCAATTTTGCAGATATTTTGTCGTATTTACACAAAATCTTTCCAATCTTCTTTCAAACTGCTTTTTAATTTATAAATCCTTCTTTTATCCTTCCAATCAACCAAAATTCCCGAAAATAAGATAAATCCTTCCAAGTAGAAGAAATGGCAGTTATATTACTATTAAATCCGTCCACTTCCACTCTTGTAGTATGCATAAGCACAATAGTATTAATCTTTCTTCTGCTACAGATATTGATGAGTGTTCAGTTGGAACTCATAATTGTCATACCAATGCTAACTGCAACAATATACCAGGAACATTTTCGTGTGCCTGTCAAGCAGGATACTCAGGGGATGGAGTAATAAACTGCACAGGTAATGTTTACAAATAATTCGCTCTAGAAGTCGTAACATGTGCTTACCTCGGCCTAGCAACGATGTTCTTTAACTAGATGCGGAATCTGTGGTTTCAAAGCTTTCTTAAGCTTGTATTGACGTGATAATATTTTACTGATACCGATGCTGCGGTAGTTCAATCGTCTGCGCAACTGTGACTTTACGAAGAACACTGGGTTCTAGTTTGTAATCGATGAACTTCAGATTGTCATGTTGTTAAGAAAAAACGCTTCAAAGGTAGATCCTCTGAGTAATTCATAACAGGGCTCATAAGGCTCAAAGAACATGTAAACAGAAATAGCTACTTTGCACCATAACTTCACTTGAGACAAATGTTGTCAAAACTTGAAATTAAAGTATCAAACAGGAAATGGCTTTTCTTTCTTATTCTAATAGATATCGATGAGTGTCTTGTTGGGACTGCTGGCTGCCATTCACAAGCAACATGCAATAACAACATTGGATCCTACACGTGCACTTGTAATACAGGGTATACAGGCAATGGTCAAGTCTGCACAGGTGACTCCAACGTGTGCTGTTAATTACTGAATTGCATAATAAGCTATAGCACTAATTTACTTGTGTTTACTTAATTTCAACTCTGTATTATCATTATGACAAAATTTAAAAGAGGATTTGTACAAAGATCTACTATATAATTCAAAATGGAACGCAATTATTTGATCGTCATATTCTCATCTTCCGTAGAACTGGAATTATACTTGGGCCTTTACGCCGATATATGTTTAATGTGTTTTAGGAAACAGCAAACTTTCGTCACAGTATTTTCTATTTCAAAATACGTTATCTTGAAATCGGAAGTCAACTTTAAATGCGGTAATTGATGAAGTTTGTAATATTGGCAAGGGATCTTGTTTGTACTTTAAGACCATCAATTGCAGTAAGGTAAGTATGTGGCAAAATAAACTGCAGAAAATGTAGCTAACCATAAATTTTGACCTGAAAGTTCAACACATACTTTGCAAACAAAGTCAAAGGTAGAACCTGTAACAAAAATTAATGGATGAAGGAAATCAAAACTCAGAGAAACGATAAGAGCAAGGATAGCTTTAGCAACAACCGAAAGGTATAGATAGGAAAAACACATTCAGACAGAGGTAAATAGGTATAACAATACAGGTGTATCGTTTTAAAAAACAAAGCTTTTTGGAATTAATTTTTCTGTATTGCATACGTCGCTGTATGATATTACCTCAAAAGTGTTCTCTTACGTTTGTCCAGATATCAACGAGTGCGATATAGGGACACATACATGCCACGTTAATGGAGTTTGCACAAATACTGCGGCATCATACACATGTGCTTGTCAAACTGGATTTGTTGGGGATGGATACCTTAACTGCACAGGCAAGTAATCGACTTATGCCATATTCGAATAACTAGAGACTTCTGTAAAGTCTTAAAAACATATTCTTCAACAAATTTGGTAAATGTTAGCATTGCAACACAACATCTGAAGTATCCGATAAGCAAACGAAAATAAAAATTATATATTTTAGTTTATAGCTCAGTTTTCACTATGTACATTGCTTGCAGAATGGCTTGATCTGATGTGTGGAGAATGAGTGCATTTCCAGTGATTCATAGTGAACGATTGCTTTTTTTGTTGACCTATTAGGTGATCCCAAAGCTTAGATTTAAGTATTTAAGCTTATTAAGAACACCTTTATTGCTTTATATTCTAACATTTATTTCAGGCATCATTTTAGGGAATGTTCTCTTTACCATGAAGCTAACTATAGCAAATTGAAACTGTTTGGTCGTTGTTATGACAGGAAATACTCCAGTCCGAAACTGGCACATTTAAACTTTTGTTTCCACGTTACGCTTCAAGCTCAAAGGAAGAAATAAAATAACAGTTTCAGACCTTGGTCAGCAATTTAAATAAACCGAAGGGTCACAGGAGTATTTCCATGAAAGACATATTCAGTTTGGAATATCTATTTTTCCAGATTGAATCCAAGGCTTAACAAGCACCCAGTTTAAAAAAAATGCTTTCATGTTTAAATATTTTTGACAGTTGGCACAAATTATCGACAATGTCATTTTATGGAAATGAAGAGTCCAAATCGGGCTCTGCCGCAGTAAATTCCTCAACAGCAACAAAGGTATTGCTGAAGGGTCTCCTTATTCTTACTTCTTACATTGGCTTCAATTAGCCCCCAATAATGTTTCCTATCACTTTATTTAGAACAATTCCAACAGTAAAAGTATCAACAGCGAATTATTAAGATTTGGATGGGTAAATAGTTTTATAGAAATATTCACTTGCCATGTGCCAAATACGTCATGATGAGTTCATAATTTTCGACATGGCTATAGTCAGGGTGTGAGAGTGTGTGGGTCAACTCTATAAATTTATCATAGTTGCCCAGCGTAAATAGGTTACATAGTGCAGAAAATTTTATAGCGGTCAATGCAACTACATCTTGTATCATTGCTAGTTATCATGTGCTGCAATAGGTATGTCAGGTTTTAAACAGAAAGGGGACATATTCCAAGAGCTTGATATTGATATTGTGAATATCTGTGTAAATACGTAGCAGAGTAAAATGCTTCATTCTTGCCGTTGATCAAGTGATGAAGACATTTTCGGGGCAGAAAAAAAGTCCGCGGCAGAGACCCAGCCCAATTCGTTGACGTTTTCTCTCATTTAATAACAAACCAATATCGTATTGCTTTTCTTTTTATAATGGGTAGTTGCAAGAAGAAAGTAAGCAATAACAATAATATATGCGTGACACTTTTTCCCTACCTAGATGTAGACGAATGTAATACTGGGACACATAACTGCCATTCGATGGCAACATGCAATAACACAATGGGATCCTTTACATGCACATGCAATGTGGGATACACGGGAAATGGAGTAACCTGCAACGGTAATAGAACTTAAGAAATCTACTGTAGTTGTATTACTTGGAAGAAAATGCAAACAGATTTTTTTCCGTTGAGATATGATTACTCATTATACATGCTTGCACCTGTAGCGTAGAAAGGTATTTGTTTTCTACTATTGACGAAAACTCCTTGTTAACTCATTTTGAGGAGCACAATGAGCACCTGCAGACATATTTTTCAGCTCTCTAAAGTACTTAGAATAAAACTGAAAAACATTCTTTAATTGCAATCTTATGCTTTGTCGTCTATTCATACAAAGGGATGCCATCTCTGAATGATTTTTCCCTATATATCTGACATTATCTTAAATACAAAAACATGTTTTGCACATCTAAATATGTTGCAGTAATATTCAGTAGTATATATATACGTAAGTATATATAATATCACTGAGCAGTACCAGTACCAGTTTAGCATTTCGCCTTATTTGTTTAAGTTTGAGTTTCTATTTATTTGTTCTCTCTCTCTATATATATATATTATATATATATATATTACTCCTCCGATCTATTTCTTAATACACCTATCTTTCTCTCAAGAATTGATTGATTTGCCGGCTTAAGGCTAGAGTCAAATTTCCATCCCCTATACACCCTTTGACATGTAAACAATTCGAGTGTAAACAACCCTTAATAGTAACGTAAGCAGCTAATGCAGATTAATAAATCAAATCTTCAAAAATTGAGTGACGCAAGTTCATATTTCAAGCTTGATTTTGATGCGTAGGATTCCATTTCTTACAACGATACGCTAAACTTAGCATATTAATTTCGAGAGTATTAAGAGAGAAATGTCGATAAGGTAAATAGTAGGGTATATTCATGCCTAGATAGTAAGTGCCGAATAGCTTCTATAAGGATCGAATAATTTGTGAATTGCTTGACATTCCTTGTAAATTTCTATTACCAATTTTGGATTGACCTCCACAGATATCAACGAGTGCCTCACTGGAAGTCACGTATGCGGTAGCAACTCAATTTGCACCAACACAGTCGGATCACACACTTGTGCCTGTCTACCTGGATTTTCGGGAAATGGGTTTGTGTGTTTAGGTAAATACAGATAATAGTTCAATTATGTTTATTGAGAACACCTTAATTTTGTTGAAGAAGAAAAATAAATGTTTTGTTGCATTAGCAAGTCTCCACTTTAAACAACAACGTGCATTTGGGTATACTTGACGAATGTCGTAGGATGTTTTAAGGACCAGAACGCAGCGAGCAAACCAAAAAACCAAAAAGCTGGGATTTCTTGGTAACAGTTACTCTGTATCTTAATATTTCTTGTAACTTTGAGTCTTCCTTGCATTTAGGGAACGAAATATTTTTATTTCGACAGCCAACTTTAACAACGTTTACAAATGTAAATGTTTAGACTGTCACTTCAATCAATGTCAGAATTTAAACTCCGGCAGAATGGTCCTGAATTCCCACATATTTAACACATATTCTTACTTTCTAATGTAATTTACTGTGATAAAAATTGGTTAAAACTAGCCTATCAAGTAATAAAATAGAAAACCATGTTAACAAAGCAATAATATGAAATTTAATTACATATATTTTTATTGCTTTTTGTACTGGAAACACATCAAACTGTTTTTAGTCAGCATCGTTAATAGCTAAAGTGCTCATTCTTCCAAACAAGTCTGTTAATGGTTATGAAAATAGCAAAGTAGTGATTAGAGTTAAAAGACAACAAGCACATTTTCACATCTCTACCATCATTAATAAATTATTTATGCAAATTGTCAGGCAGAATAAATTATTTAAAAAATCTAAAGCTTCTCATTTATTCTTACACTGATGATAAAGTTATTCCTTTGGGCCATGCGCGATAAAAGCTCGAGTAGTTGACTATCAGCTACTCCGTCTTAACTCACGATCATAATTTGACTGAGGCAATAACAAATGAGATGCTCGACAGCATCTCTGGACGTATTCTTTATTTGTGGCACAAATCTAAGGTTGTTTTACTAGCAATTTTGATTTTCAGTGTGTTCTATGTGGTTATGTATTATTTAAGCATCCCTATCAAACGAGAAAAGTGTGTTCAGAAAGGTTTCGAAGGACGTGTTGTCTGCAATGAGTCGAGTATACCCACTTATCATCGCTGTAGTTTTGGGTTCCTTCACAGGAATCAAACATGTTTTGGTAAGTAAATATAACTTTTGCAACAATACTTTGGCACACTTCAATTATAAGTACTGGGTAGTATTTCTTGTATTACCAACTTCCTTTTATTGATTTCACGTGATAATAGCCGTGATTTAAACCAACGGATGATTTTGCTAAGAATTCAAGCTTCGATCAAACTACATTTTAATTCAAGCGACAAGACGCTAATCATAATTAGGTTGCAAGATGTAACAAAAAAGATTTCGTAATAATACTACCTGAATTTGCTCAACATTGAATAACTGTACATGGTTTTCTACCAGTACTCTTTCATTGTTTATTTATTTAATCTTTTATTGTATTGTCGGATCAGAATTTTCTACTTTCAAGTTTTAGTACTATCAATCTCTCATCGTCAATATTACTCTCTTACAAATTTCCTGCTTATCCTGGCTTATTGGCTAGTTTGGATCTGGTATAATATCAGCAAAACCTGGTATCTTAAATTCCAGGGACAAGGACGCTTTCTACCGACGAGGTTATAATTGAGTAGTCAAATATTTGCAGATATCTTGAAATTTGTCCAGTAGCTTGCTAAAATTAACCTATTTGCTATTAAACTTGTAAATAATTACAATAATTGTCTCAACCTCATTTTACAACATGAATAATGCAATAACATAATATTTCAACACTTTTAGATTCAATTTCAATTTCAAACTTCACCTACAGTCCTTTGTGTAACATATGAGTATAAATGATGCAGTTTATATATGTATGTATATAAACTAAGACTACGCTCAGACTCTAAAGCCCACCAATTAATCTGATGCACCATCCCGACATAAAGGTTGAAAGATATTTTAAAAACTTCACATTATGAGTTCACACCCAGCGGGGAGTAACGATAAACTCAGTAGCTGCAATAAGACTGCTTGCTGCAATAAGACATATCTGATACTAACAAAGGTTTGATGAATATAAAAGCGAAACGTCAAAGAATGGTTTATTTTATAGACATGTATAATTTTTGTACGCTATTGGTGAATGTTAGCTATTCGAGTACTTTATACATATTTATACAGCATGAAATTAGTACAACCATATAATTAAGTCCCAGGGATTCAAGGAGAACTTACATTATTATTACTCTTACCAGGTGCAGCTGCTTTTACACTTGTAAAAGTGTATATTCCTATTGTAAAGATAGCAATTTTGAAAAAAACAACCTACTTTGTGCTCCTGGGGTAAATCATTACTAAACTAGAAATACTCGCAAAGCACAAATCCTTGTCACTGACCTAAGGAAACACATTTAGAGCTCATTAGCCCAGCCAGCTACAAGGTTCACGTAGTAACTAGGTCTCTTTTATCAGGATTTATTCTACATTTTGTTTAAAACGCTTGAAATTGAAAATACAAACTTAGACACCAACATGAAGCTGAATAGTTTAAAACTTATTGAAGAATTTTCTATTTAGTTACAGCAATCCGGATCTATTCTGGATATGCCTGCATATAGTAAACAATGATAATCGCCTTGAAAATTTGCGACATTGCGCTAAAATCATACTTAAAAGCTTTTTTCGTCTGACACTCCTCAGAGTAT
>JANTCA010031513.1:0-21394 GCA_024741275.1 Chironex yamaguchii | reverse complement strand
AATAGATGGGAAAACACATCAAAACTCCGGTTTTGCTTCTACAAGCTTGTTTCGTGAATTTTCACTCGTCAGGAATTCCTTTGCTCTGCATATTTCGCTCTGCATAGTTATGTATTGAGCACTGTTTCTTGAGGAATTATCAAAACAGGGACTTTATATATATATATACTAAAGAAGAATTATTCGAAACGTTAAAAAGTGTTCATTTCTTGAAATTTGTATATATTCAATAAACACGGAAGATTGAGCTCTTGACAGATAAATATACACACATAAGGAAACTGGCAAATGGCAGACCATGACGAGAAATTCACTCCAACAAACGTAGATTCAAGCACAGGCCTCTTGTTCCCGGATCTTCACTTTCCAACCAAGACACTACTGCCTTTTAAAAAAGAACAATAAAATAGAGAGGAACATGTGCTTACGTGAAGAAAGGTTATCTGTCGTGCTTTATGACGCAATATCATAAAGACAGTATCCAGTAGTTCTACATATTTGGATACCATGTACATCCAACACCCAAAGCTGACGTAATAATTGTACTCCATCTTAAAAAGTGTGCCAGCATCGTAGCATCCATAATAGAGTGCAGCAAATGCGATGGCACTCAAAATAACACAGATGAAGTTGTAAAAAACCAGAATCTACATAGAGAGTAAAGAATATACACAAAGTTAAGAATATATACAAAGTAAAGAATAGATACAAGGTAAAGAATAGATATAACGTAAAGAATAGATATAAAGTATAGATATATGACAAGTTTTTTATACGAAACATGGATCTAAATTAGCCAATCAACACCATAAGGCAAAAAGAGGAAGAGATATAAAAAAGCAAACCACTACTGGGCAAGTCCAAGTGAAAAAAAAACCACACTAGCTGCCCATAGTCCAGGTTTCTTGTTTTAATGGACATGGAAATGAGCATTGTCAAGCATTCGATAGCCAATTTTCCAATCTTTAATAGTGATGCTCTAATGTAACTCAGTGACTGAAAGTATAACTTTGCTGAATCAAATTCTTTCTTGTGTAATACGGAGCCAACAAAGTTCTCCAAGCAAGCATGCAGTGAAATTTGTACTAGACCAATAATAAAACGATGACATTGTAAATTCATCTCTGAAAAACAACGTTATGGAAGCCCAGTGGTTACAGCAATCTGTCTGGAAAGCAGAAGGTCATAGGTTTGATCTCCACCTGAGGTAATGGATTTGTTTCTAAGAATTTCTCTACCTTTGATCTCATTTCTTTAAAAATTAAAAGCTCATTTTTTACGGATCACACAACTGTAACAATTGAAGTAATCTGTAATTCGCCATAAATTCTTCAAATTCAATGTCGCCTTCAGCTTTCAGGACACGAGGTAACCGACAAAAGTATAATTTTAGATAATCGCACTTTCAGGAAAAACTTCAGATAGAAAAGGTTCATTTATTATTTACGACATTAGCAAATATTAACACAAAGAAAAGATAATAAATTCATGGGAATACTGTAAGAAATTGCCAGACTTTTTACATCAGATATTTCCAGCGAAATTGTCGGTATTGTAAAAGAGAGAACACTTTTGTCAACGTAAATGAGATTTTTAGTCAAAAATCTATTAAAAGCATTAGCAAGCAATTTAATTTTCTCTACAAACGTTTAAAAAGAACTAAAAGTAATACATAATAAAGTGGAAAGGAAGGAGATTTTAAGAGAAAATTAGTAATAACCATTAAATTTGATAACAGGGACCATGTATTTGATTCCAAAAACCATCATCCTATTATTAAATGATCATATCCACATACTGCAACATCCGATATTCTCAAGGATTCATGCGGTCTGTAGGAACAACATTTTTAATACGTTTGAAAAGCTAAATTAGCTTTTCTCTTCAGAGTCATCCGCACTTTACAGGGAAAGGCCTATTCGGAGGAAGACCTTAACCACTCTCTCAGCACCAAAGCCAATCCAGCTAAAGCCTGTAAGAGAGAGTACTACGGCAATCCGAGTCAATCTAGGTAAACACTAACGGAAGCTACAGCAGATAAGGCCGAGATGGAACCTAACTGCAGAATTGTGATGACTAGCGACATCTGGTCATGTTAACATTTTGGATACCTTGAACAAAAGCAGGAGTGTTAATTAGTAAGCGTGAATTAGGACGTTATGTTGGCATATGTAACAATACATTATCATATACATGTGAATCATCAGGTCATGATACTCACATATATTCAGATGCAAGTAAACCTGAAAATTAGCACACACAAGCACAGAGCCCTTCCCCCACTAAGTATACATGCATGTATAAGCATATACCATCCACACATATGATACAAGAATATGATTTAAACTGTTTAACCATCTTTCTGAGATTATAGTGGTGGGCATAGGAGTAAAAAATACAATATTATAGTTATATATTATATATCACATTCCATCCCAAAATCGTCACCCCAGAGCTCTTGAAAAAACACAATCTTCTTCAAATGTAACATTTTCGTAAATAGATGTCCACAATTCCCTCAACATCAATACTCAATATGCAAGAGGTATCATCAATACTCAATATCCAAGACGTAACATCAATACTCAATATCCAAGACGTAACATCAATACTCAGTATCCAAGAGGTATCATCAATACTCAATATCCAAGAGGTAACATCAATACTCAATATCCAAGAGGTAACATCAATACTCAGTATCCAAGAGGTATCATCAAGGCATCTACCATGTATCCTATATGAAGCATCTGTTCATACAGATGTCTTGCAATGGAAGCAAGTCTATATTAGCGTTTTTGCTCATTTAGGCGTTTTTGCAAACATATCAATATTATTGTCATGTCATACCTAAAAGCATGTGATAATATCAATTCTGTCTCCCTACAATTTGGACAAATTTCTTGGGCTGACTGTGCAATCTACCACACTTCCCTTCTTGTCAGTTGGCTTTCGATTTCAAATGTAAACTGTAAATTTGGAGACTTTCATTAGAGGTCTGTCGCTGCAGTTAGTCATGCTAAGTTTTGTGACTTTTTCCTGTACCACAACTAAAATAATAAATATCTAATCTGTTGATTGCCCATCATTTTGACATTTTTAGGAAACAGAAAATCATTCAAAGTAAAATACCATCAAATAAGTGATGCAAAACAGTTTATTAAATAAAGAGTCCAAGTAAAAACAAACAAAAAATGAATAAATGAAAAGGATTAAGTTAGAAATTTCAGTCCTATTTGCTATTTCATAAGACAAATCTGAGACCTCTGAATCTACAAGCCCTATCATTTCCTTATCATGCCTTTTTAAAATCTGTTCCTTTCCTGATCATCTAGCTTTCTGGACAAATACACATTTGCTGCTTGTTTCAATAGTTTATCTATTTCTGCATCCATCAAGATGCAATAGATGACCACAATTTGCAAATGAACGTCTATCATCGTTTTGACATGTTTAATTTTCTATTGAGCAAAAAGACCACCTACTGGGCTAGAAGGCACACCTCGTGTTTTTGTGCATACATCTGGGAAAGTGTGCTTGCCTCATATTACCAGACTTGACAGGCAACAACTAGTGCTTCTACTAAGAGCTGAACATATACTCACTGATTTTAACGACAGTGGAGATGACACTTTTCTCCAAACTCCACCAAAGAATACCATGAAAAGGTAACAGCATGCTATTGGAAATGATGGCAGTCCCATAAAACTGTATATGACTTGAACATAACGTTCTAAAAAAGGACAAGAAGATAATAAGATAAAATCAATTTTTAAACAATCTTTTACTTCCACAGTTTTCAATAATGAGTAGTGACATGCGTTTAACAAAAATGTCAGACCAAAATAAACACTTGTGACTACCACATTACAAGAAGAAACATACAACCATACTATGGTATCTTGTGATGGCAAACTAAACTGCCTTTTTCCCCCTATGTTGTTTTTACAAAAACTGACATTTATTCCTCACAGTCACTAACTTCTGTCAAGTGCTAACTGTTCATCAGGAGATTACCCATACAACAATACCCTTTCTTCTTTCAAAATTTGATTCTAATTTTTAATCAAAATGTTTTATTTTTGCACATCAATGCAAAATAAAAGTTTATATTCTTTGATGAAGAGGATAGCATTGTTCAACTTGTCCGTTTATCTCACCCAGGAGCATTGTATCACTTGGTATAGAAAAAAATCATCCAAACACTTTCTATGTTTGTTGGATAGTAGGGTATTAGAGGCATCGTGGTCAGAGGGCAGACAAAGTCAGTCAAACAGAGCTATCTTTTAAAGAAATTCTATCTGATGTTTCACTTTATTCTGTTGTTGACAACTGCCCTTCGTATGCCTTTTTTGTTTACTATGCCTAAATCCAACAATGATGCCATGCTATCAATTCGATTAGTAGCCTAGGTAGCCAAACAAAGAAATAGTCTTATGATCTATCTGTCTGTCTATGAATTGTCTTTGGAAACACTCTGATCTTTTTATTATTGTGTACTAGATTCTATTCTAAATTGATTTCTTTTCTTAAGATGCATATAACCTGTTTGCTTTAAGATGGCAGAGCCTTCTTTTATCTTCATTCAATGGGTAAGTATGATTGAGGTGTGGATTTGGGCTCCCTAAATCTTTTTTTGACTTGGAAGTATATTGTGTGAATGGTGAACAGCCTAGGCTACAATTTTTCATATAAAATCTTTACCATTTAGGTAGGAACACTTAGGTAACAACATATACCAAGAATTTGACCTTAAAAACATTTAAGACTGGGCAGATTACTCCATGAAAAATCAACTCTCCAATATTACATTTATACACAGTCGTACTTGCTCTGGTATATCAAAAATGTGAGCTGCTAATTTCAGTCCAAAGGGTACAGGATGCTTCAGCATATGGAACTGTACAAATGTTGAAGGTAAGTTTAGACAAAAGAAATTGCTTGAGCAGTGCAGTGGGACAGTCTTACAATGGAGCATCCATAATGACAGGGAAGTACAAAGGGAGTGAAATTGTTGTCTCAAAAAAGAATCCACATTTCTTTACATTAAGCCATTTAAACCCATGTCATTATGGAAGCCTGTAGTCCAGCTACGGGGGTAAAAACTATTGTTTGGCATTATAGACAAACTGCACAGCTTCTTTCCTCAGTCAAGAAAGCAAAGTTATGAATAAATAAAAGAAAAGCAACAATTAGCCAATGTTACTGCAATTCCAAAGAGTCACAGTGACAATACTGTAGTCACAACAATAGGACTCAGAGAACGTCTGTTTTGCAAAGATGCAAATTATTTGATTGCATTATTGACATGCTCGATGACTGAAAGCCAGCAGTTCCCAGTCATAAAAGTGTCACTGCTACTGATGGTCTAGAAGATACGTTTACCTCATTCTAGACTGTAGTGACCACACAGGTTTTTTACTTAATTTTGTTAAATACAGATTCAGCATCATCTTATTTGCAGTCTGAAAGTATTGGCCGTCTGAGGACTGATTGAATGGGTGATACAGAGCAGGCAAAGTACAGAGGACTTTGCAGGAATTTTAGTCAAGTTTTGGAGGCTGCAAAATAATTGTAAATTGAGGAGAGGCTAAGCAAGAACGACTTACTTTACACATTTGCTCTTGGTCTGAAGGAGCTTTCACTAACCAAAGCTTAAACTACATAAAATGTAGCCTTAAACCAAAAACCATCTTTACTGCTCAAAACGTATTAAAGAAGTTCGACCAGCAGACAGCTTATCCAAACTTCTATTGCACACATTACTAGTTACACCTCCAATTGGTTCTACCAAAAGTGAATAAATATTCCTGATACTTGCCCTAGTAAAAAAGAAGTTACAATCCACAATGGGATAAAGTAAGCTAGATCCTTGATGCTGTTTGACATTGAAAAGAAGTTGATTCCAAAAGCTGACCATGAAAAGATACAAAACATCTTTGCAAGCATGACTATCTTGCAAAAATATTGATAATGTTTAGTGATAGGGAAAAAAGTAACATAGTAAAATTACTTTCAAGCTGTAGGCTATGTACTGTGTTGTTCTTAGAGAATGGTTTATGCATAGTTAAAAGGTCTATTCATAATGTAATGTTTTTGTTCTAACCCTCCTTCCCTTCAGTAGCATATGCTGCTTCAAAGTAGCTCTATACTAAAAAATTAGTCTAAAATTTTTGTCTGAAATTCTTTCTCTTAGAAAGGTGATTAATTATCTGTCTTTATAATACAAGGAAATCCAAACCGTGATAAAATTTTCATGCAGTTGATTGAATAATTTCTGGAAAATAAGAATATTTGTTGATGACATGAGTAAATACTCATCACTTGGATATGGTCCACAAAATGCAAACTTCATGCCACAATCCATGTAACTTGTCAACCTGTTAGTTTTGACAATTCCTTGGTGCCTCTTAAGGGCTAATCATATGGCACGATTTCTGAGTTTATTAGGAATTACTAGTACTGTTGCCTTTACAATGACCAAATCTTCTAAACAGCAAGTTATTCTTTAACTTTGTTGAAAGTTTTTGAATTTGGTATGCTAGAAATTTTGGGCAAACTTTCATGTGTAATTATTGATTTTATTATTGTAAGGATTGGAAAGAGCAAACAATGTCATACAGCCAGAAAACTTTCAACAAAACCTATACATGAAAAAATATTTGGCAGCTTTTACTAACATCAGGACAATTGCTCTATATATCCATTGCTACCAACTAACAAGATTAGATACTAGAGACATGGGGAATTAATTGACCATTACTTTTTCAACCAAATATATTGCCTATTTCCAAGTAGAAATGCATTGTTAACCAAATGCAAGAAATATATCACTTTTACCCAACATAAGAGACTCGTTTGGCAAGAACACAAATAGTTCCCCTTGCTTGGTACACAACCATCCTTAATACCCAATAGGGCCAATCCATGACTTGGTCATCCCCAAGACCAAAAATTCAACTATCATATCAAGGAGTATAATAAGCTTTATTGCTGTCAAGTAAGTAAAGATAAAGATTCTGATACTGAATTGCAGAGAAGAAAATGTTTTGGGAAAAAAATTGGCCTAAATGTAGTATTAAAGCAGAATATTTTGTTTTGGATATGGTACGTATAAGCACCAAATTTTCAGAGAGATGTTTCACATTTATAGGATAAAATTTTTTTAACACAAACGTCATATGGAAGTAGGTAAGACCAACACACAGAAATATTCCGGTCCTGAGAAAAACTCCCATAACTTTACAATTTTAAGATTTCATATTTAAAGATAACGCATGGTATCACTTGTCAAAGTTCTAATATGGAATCAACCTTTCTTTATCATTAAAACATAACCTGGCCAACTTTTAACTATTTAGAAGTACTTTATACATATTAATCCTTTTGATTTTAATCACTAATTTATCTAATGCAAATTTCATCTAAAATTGTGTCACGTCTGGAAAATTTCGGACATGTCAGTGTGCTGTTAATAGCAATGTATATATTCAGGATAAAGATAATGTAAACCTGAACAGTATTTATTGCTAAGAAATTGCTAATTGTTATATATTACATTAGTTTAATTACTAACAAACTGACAAAAGAATGATAACATAACACTGAAAATGTCCAAGCTGCATTATTTAAAGATATCCTGCTTTTGTTGAGTTACTTTTCATACTTATTATGGATACGTCTCTGTAATTATCTCTCAACTTGCTCCTACACAATACTAAAGAACTGGGTTTTAATTATGAAATCCCATGACACACTTGTAACATGAACATGATAGTCAGTTCACTTTCAAATTGGAGATTTTCTAACCTGGAGCTCTTAGTTACTTTTAGTAATTTTTGAGAGCCATGATGAAAACACCACAGTCAAATGCTAAAAAACATTGATAAAGGGTAGGTGAAAAGCAGAAATGGCACGTAAGGAAAGTTGAGAAAGGAGGGAAACATGCTAAAAGGTATATGGTACAACCTACTGTGGATGAAGTGACAGAGACACAGTAGGTGCAGAGAATGACAGAAAAGGTACAGAGAGCACAAGAAACTAAATTCAGTTTATTTCATCAGCCTGCTATTCAAAACAAAGCAAGCAAAAGGAAAAGCTGTCAGTCAAGTAAAGAGGGTATTGCCATCAATTCTTTTGACATCTTCCTGTCAATGCCATCAACTGGAAACAAAACCACTGTGTCTCAAACTACTCTTGCAACAATCCACAACACAAACACAATAAATGACATCATTCCACAAACTGGTCAGTTTTATCAAGTGAGATAAACATTCCAGTGCAAGATGAGAGGTACTACGTGTTAGAAGTGATGCTAAGTTTATATGTTGTTATTGTTTTGTTAATGCACCATTATGCATTCTAAAGGCTACCATTTTGATCATTGCTTCTCCCGCATTTTGTTACATTTTTCATGTGCTTCTATATCACAACATAACAAGGCAACTACGTATCTTGTTTCTTAGTACCTCTCGTATTTACCCCTCCATCATGAGCTTAACACTACGACAAAACAGTTGCCAGCTATGTGTGAACACGCTTGTACTTTTGACAAAAGTAAAGTCAAGTAATGCTAATACTTATAGACTGGATGAGGATGACAAGGCCTGGATTACTAAGAATGATGTTACAGAAGAACTGCCATTTCCTAATTTAACAGGCCGCAATTAATATAAATTTGAACATAAACTCTAGACTGGAAAACTTTGAACAATTCTCAACTGTTATCGTTAAGACAAATTGTCAATTTGGAGTTTAGTTTTCTGTTGTAATGTGATTTTCTCTCAGAGAAATCAGTTTTGTTGGACTGTCAGAAACTATTGTCACATTCAGAATGTCACATTCAGAATGTCACATTCAGAATGTCACATTCAGAATGTCACCTCCAGAAGGTCACTGTTGTGTACCGGAGAACGCTTATAACCAGCACAGGAAGGATCCAGCAAAGACGAAGGCCAAGTTAGGAACCAGAGACAAGTTAAAACCATCTAGCTATGAATATGATCTGTCTTTTAACTGTAACTCATCCTCTTTATACATAATCTGTTTACTATATATAAAAATTACATCATTTGCAAAGTGCTTACGCAATTAGTTTCTGATAGTAAATTTAGTTCCATGACATAATGCAGAGTCATAATGACATCTGCTGACTCAGGATACGACAGTCACATCCAGAATGTCATGTCCGGAATGTCACGTGTGGAACAATTTCTCACCTAAATATACAGCCTATTGTCATAAAAGTGTTCTTTCAAAAAGGTCAAGATATACTGGTGTTGACTCTGCATACTATAAATGTTTACAGATAAAGGAACTTACAACCTTTTTTTCAGTTTGATTTAAAGACTTTTCAAATAATATGTTGGGTTTTATTATTACTACTTTTTGCATGTCATGTCCAGAACCAATCAAAATTTAGTCAAGGTGAATGTGTTGTAGTAATAGCATCATAAATTAGTGAAGTTGATTTGAAGGAAAATTTTATACACTTCTAAAAATCGAAACAAGGTTTCATGGAAAATTTGCTGGATGAATGATTCATGGAAGACTGTTTTATATTCAACTATTTAATAACTATGAGAGTAATTTATTACGTTTATCAATTTATTATTGTTGCTTAAATTCGTATCCATTAGCAGTGGCCTGCCTTTTTAGTCAGGCAGGACCAGCATGGAAATGGTGCTCCTTCATAACAACAACATAGTTGTCACGCTTATAAGGAGATTGGGAGCTGGGCAATATTCTTATGACTTTTAAATTTCAACAATGTTGGGAGTACCAAAACTGATCCCAGCACAATTGGCTGAACAAGGCATTAACAGAAAATAGAAAGATATTGACTAATCCTATTTTGGCAACATTAGTTTCCACAATAAGAGATATGATCTATGATCCAGACCATTGATATCTTTAAGGCCTAGTCTGCAACTCCTGTGCAACATGCCATTAAAATAAGGTAATCACCACAAAAATGCATTTACTTCATAAGCATAATTAAATAGAAAACAACAATAAGTAACAACATAGGCCTAAAGTTTAACTACCCATAAAAGCCGATTACAACATCTTAAGTGTGAAGTGTCTTCCAGTTAGGAAATGCCTCCAATGACGTACAGACTCAACAATAGCTTAGGCCTCTTTTTCAACAGCAGCATGTTTGAACTCACTGACTTGAAGGGTTCCTGGGAAGAAAGCGACAGGTCAACCTCGTTGACTAAGCGTCGCCACTAGGGCAAGATCCAAAGCATTTGTTTCTACCTCGAAGGGGATATCTTCATTGACAGCCATAATCACGGCTTCTTCTATTGTGTTTGTTATGCTTTCAACAGCTTCCACTGCTTGTGAGTTCAGTAGGAACGACTTGCATGAAGTTATGGGCTTGATGCGATCAGAATATGCAGGCATCCAGTGAGTACTATGAGAATAGTTCCAAGCACCTGTTAAAGGCCTTTGAATCATGTGACACAGGCAGTTCACGCAGTGGTCAAAGGTATTCAGGATCAGGACGAGTTGTATTATCCTTGATAACATATCCAAGAATAGGAAGACGTGTGGTTGATAAGACACTTTTATCATCGTTGTAGGTAATGTTCTTTTGCTGTGCAGCCTTGAAAAATGACTTAAGATTGGCATCGTGATCCTCTTGATCTTCACCACATATGGTGATGTTGTCGAGATATGGGAAAACAGCTTTGAGATCCTCTTCTTGTATCAATTTCATCATTTGTCATTGGAAGCATGCAACTCCATAAGTGACCCCGAATGGAAGACTGGTGAATTGGTATTGACAGTTTCATGCTTCAAATGCTGTATCGGGCTTGTCATAATCTTTGAGAGGCACTTGATGATACGCACTGCGTAAGTCAATAGTGCTGAAGACTTTGTACTGTGCGATCTGGTTTACCATATCGACTATCCTCGGCAATGGGAATGCATCTAGAACCATGAACTTGTTAATAGTTTACGAACAGTCAATGGCCAACCTTTTCTTTTGGTTCTTATCTTTTGTTACAACTACTTGACCATGCCAAGGAGAATTACTTGGCTTTATTATTCCTTCTTTAAGTAATATTTCCACTTCTTTATCAATAAATTCCAGGTCCTCTTGACTGTAGTGATGAGATTTAGTAGCAATTGGTTGACAGTCAGGTGACAGATTGCAAAAGGTTCTGGTGGATCAATGTACAGAGTTGTAAGATTACAAACAGTCAAAGGCGGTTTTGAGCCACGATAGTTGAAGATGATACTCTCATGTTGGATCTGGAAGTCAAATCCTAATATGATAATAGCACAAAGTCCAGGTACTATAGATAGGAGAACATTCTTGTAGGTATATCCCAAGTAGGTGTGGTCAACTAGACAAAATCCTTGAATTTGGGTTGAAAACCCTGTGGAGGCCATGGATACTGTACCTGAGCATGGATGAATGGATAGATGTGCAGACTCCACCAAACCCGGGGAAATAAAGCTCTCACTGCTCCCACTGTCAAACAATGCTTCTGCGGAGTGGCCATTTACTCTTACAGTCGCAGACGATTTCACCAAGGATTCTAGGGCCTTCGGCCAAGTAGAGGCAAGTATTACAGGAGTGATGGCACCACTAAGTTTTTGAGACTTTCCCGACACATCTTTGCATAACGCCCAATCTTTTGGCACTTGTTGCAAGTCGCCTCCCGAGCAGGACACTTTGAATGTGGGTGCTTGTTGTTCCCACAGAAGAAACACTTCTGATCTTCAGATTGAGCAGCAGCTGATATATCATCAAGACTTGTGTCCGGTGTAGGAGCTACCGGAGTAACAGGAATAGCTGCATTAAACGAAGGTTGAGAAGTATATGATTTAGAGCCTCACATGGCTGACTCTAGAGCATGAGGTTTATCAAACATAGCTTGCAAGGTAAGTGTTGTGTTTTCCAATAGTCACTCACGAATAGCGTGGGATTGAAAGCCAGTTATAAATGCATCACGAATGCTTTCGTCACAGCAAACAGCCAAGGTAACAGATTTAAAGTTTTCAGAGCCAATAAATACTCCAGTGTTTCTCAAGGTAGCCATCGCCGAGTAGCTAGTAAGTGACAAGCATAGATTTCGTTCGTAGGTTTAACAATAAAATTTTGCAGCATTTCAATAGCGTGCTCATATGAGGTTGATTCTTCAATGTATTGGAAGACTTCTGGTGATACAAAGTTGACAAATACATGAAGCTTGTCGAGGCCTTCCTCGGGTAACACTGATAAAAAACTGTCGAAAGTACATCACCATTGAAGCCATTCCTTGTTCGCTGAAACACTGTCAGGTTTCGTCTCCAAACGATCCAGCCGTAGGACTTTATCCCTAGTTTTATAGCTTAGTAAATTGTAATGAATAATAGACGAATAATGCCGATTCTTGAGGCTTTACTAGGCTATAAAACATGCTGCATTACAAGTTGCTTTCACAAGATGGCGGCCTGACAATACAAACTGCTGACCTAACACGAGCCACCACAGGTAGCCCAACTAGCTAAATCACAAGATTATTATATATTAAAACACTTCTTGGTTCATAACATAAATTAACATAACATAGTCATAGTTCATAACAAACTTTGTCTGGTATCACACCTTTCTGTAAAGATTCAAATATAATTTCTAAAGGACAACTGGAATACAGAGCAAATTTTGTTCCAGACTTAAGAACCAATGGCTTTACACTACAGGGTAAAGTATGAACTTCAATGAACAACAGAAGGGACCCTGTTGGTCTAAATATTTATGGAGAGGGAGGTATTACAAAAGGACAATGTGAATGCCCATGGGGGTACTGGATATGCAGTCACATTGCAATATCTGCCATTTACACCATTAAGTGGGACGTCAAAAACAGACTACCCAAATTCTTGGCTTGCTAACCCAAAGAAGAGTGTAATATATGACAACAAACTTTTGCTGATCTTCTCAGATCTTGTTCTTTTGGACAATTTGATGTCACCAGTATAGCAGACTAATGATAAAGCAGGGAAAATTTTTCAACCATATCAGAAATAACTTTGAAAATTGAAATTTCCATTCCAGTACAGTTCTTGATGTCAGTGCCTCTAAAGTTTGCATAGAGAGAGCACTTCTCTCCTAAGAGATCAATCCTCTCGACCAGGTCATCTACATTACAACTGTAAGACCAGCAGAAACCCCTTCACACATACATCATCTATCAGACGCTGGCGTGGTAGCATCAAATTCTGTTGTGGCTTTTTCACTCTCAGTGTCTTTTCTTTGTAGAAAATACAAGCTTCATGTGTTCAATCTCTCATCATCATCTTTCCAATAAAGATTGACACTTGATATTGCTTCCTTTCTCAGATGACAATTCTCAAAGGCACTCTTGAGTATCAGGCTCAGTAACATAATAGTCTTTGAAGAAATGAAAGAGGTAGTACTTAGGTTAAAGCCTCTCTTCTCACTCTATTTATCAATGCTTTCAAAAGCTTTTCATCATCTACTATATACAGTATTGGCTGCCTTGGCTTACTTTGGCTCAATCAGTCATTTGTAGTCTATCATTATCCACTATTGGACAAAGGACCTCTTCACTTCAGGGTACCTTGTCTTGTTTCTGGCTATTCCTGCCAAGTTTTCCAGCATAATTGTCATGGTTATCTTGCCATCTCTCTTTTTGACTTCCTCTAGATTTCTTTTTCTCTCGTCTTCTGTTCCTTTTATATTTCTGTCTAGCAGTTGCTGTATGTTCTTCCTACATGCCCTTTCCCATTTAAACTTTCTTTCCATGATAATTTCAATGATGTCATTTAGTTTAGTTCTCCGTAATCCAACTATTGGACAGAGGAGTTTTCCATTTCAGGTCATCCCGTCCTGTTTCTAGCTGATCCTGCCTTATTCTCACCAGTATAATTATTGAGGTCATCTAACCATCTCTTTTTCTGGCTCTGAACTTCTTTTCTTCTCCTCTTGGCTACTATTCCTATGATATTTGGTTTAATGGTTGATATATGTTATTCTACTTGCCCTGCTTATTTAAATGATTTCCAAGATAACGTCAATGATGTCATTCAGTTTAGTTGTCTCCTTTATCCAACCATTGGTCATTTAATCTCACCAGGTAAGTCCTAACATACTTCTCCCAATACCTGTATGTGTTATGTGAATTGACTGTGTCTGTGCCATTCTCAAATTTTAGGTTTCACATCTTTACACTACGGTTGGGGTGATACACGTGTCATATACCTACAGCCTATCTCATAATGTCTTTACTGCAAGTACCCACATTTGTGTCATTAGATCTCCATCATCAACTCCTACTTGAAAGCTACCTCTTTGGCCTTAAAACCTTCTCAAACACATTTAATGTTCATCTATGTCCTTCATAACTTCACATTCCACTTGCAGGAGCATGAATTGTGATTTTTATTTGAGTGGGTGTACAAGATATTTACCATGCAGACTGAACTGGTCATGAATTATTAGAACAATGCAGTACTTTGTATCTGCTAGTTTGGTTAATAACTTATACACAAAGATAAGATATACTCCTTGTGTTTAGATCTTACTATACTTAACATTATTGCATAATTTGGTCACAATATCCTTTTCTAGTTTCTGCACTGAATGTGGTATTGACTGGCAAACTTGTACTTTAGTTGTTCTCCCAATTTTGATTGCAGTGCCATATATCATATGTCAATCAACTCCATTAACCCTAAGGGGAGGGAAGCAAGGCAAGCGTTGGGGCATATTTAGATTATGTCCAGTGCCACCGAGAGGGTGGGTAACCGGAGCAACTGTCCCAGGGCCCGGGCCATTTCCGGGGCCCGTGAGAAATTGAAGCTGTTTTATTCTGTTATATTTTGTAATGATATCAAATTGAAGACTTGAAAGTTATGTGAACTACCTACTGTTTGCTTTCTTTAGCTTTAGCACAGTTGACTAAATTCCGCTTAGGCCCAATATCGTGTTTCAAAATTTAAAAAGTTTAAAAGGGGGGCCGTTTCTATTAGCTGCACGCGGGGCCTGTCCTAGTTCTCGGCGGCCCTGATTGTCTGCAATCTGTTCTTCAGACTTGATTTTGGCGCCAAAACACGACCCTGTAATGCGCTGCATCGCCTGAGAGACCTTTCCGGGTTATCTCCCCTCCCCTTGTTTGGATTTCATAATTTCGCAGCTAGGGGTGTTTCTTAGGGTCAGTGGAGTCGATTGATATATAATATACGGCACTACAATCAAAATTAGGAGAACTTAAATACAAGTTTACCAACTAAATTGACCTGTACAATATCAAAAGCAGTAGAAATAGCCCAAGACAAGTTCTTAGTACAAGAGTAAAGACGGGCTTATATTATGTAGTCCTTATCTCTGGAACATCGCTACTTGTAAGATCGGTTGATTTAACTCTATGAAAGTCACCAAAATATACCCTTTCTGGTATAAACACTTCAATACGGCCGCACTTTGACAAAGTCTTTGTTGTCCACACGTACGTGGGATGTTATCATGTACGTGCCGTAATCTTTTATTGGTTGAAGCTTTTAAAACTGTAGATTAAGGCTGACGTGATACTACACATACTTCCTTACCTGGTAGAATTGTTGAAATCATGGTTGTGGAGGTTAAAAATCTGAACTTCTACAAGTGAAAATCCTGTTATTCAACGTCCAGAAACCAGGCTATAGATATCACCATGCCAGGATGCAATTGTCAAAGGTACATAGGTCACATGGGGATGCCATGAGTCACACCGAGGCCAAAACAGGATATCCTCCACACCGAGTAAAAGGGTGATATTGACCACTGAAGCTTCTCTACACAAGACCCCCCTGTCGACTTTAATGTGGAACCAGTGCAAACGGCGGCAAATGGATGCCTTGTAGACACAAAACACATACTGTTTGTAGGAGTATATTCCAATAGACAAATAATAAAATATAAGTTTATCCAATAATATAAGTGGACGATCAGGGTCGAAGGACTAATTTTCTTTTGACCTTTCCTACCAAGCTATTTTACCTATCTAAGAAAGAGCCATATTTGCAGTCACGAAACCCAAGTGCGAAGCTTCGGTGGCCACAATCATATGACTTTTTTTCTTTACACAAGACCACCGTATCGACTTCTTTATAGTTTGGGCAACATCGTCATCGTCACCATTACCATCATCATCAACTGCACTACCATCATAACCACCATGATCGTCGTTAGCATCATCATCACCATTGTCATCATAAAAATTTTTATCATCACCATCATCGTCATTATCATTGTCATCAAACACCATCCTCCTCATCATTGTCGTCATCCTCATCGCAATCATTATTACCATCACCATCCTTACCATAATTATCATCATGATCAACATCATCACCATCATTATTATCATCACCATCGTCACAATCATCATTATCAACATCATCCACTGATCATCATCACTATCAGTATAATCTTCCCATCAACATCATCCCTATCATCTTTATCATCATCGACGACAACGACGTCATTGTCATCATGATCACTATCGTTATCATCAACAGCAGCATAGTCCTTATCATCATGATTATTAGTATCATCATAATTTCATCGTCATCATGAGTATCATCATTATCTTTGCGGGTCATGACACTGCTGGCAGATAGTCTCCACATCTACCTCTCTAACTCCTATTCTGTACCACTGACTCCAACCTGCTCAATGTTATCTCGTCGTCCAATTCTGGACTTCCCTGTGATTCTCTTTCCTCCTCTTGGTGTCCACTCTGTTATTCTTATTTTTCCACTTGTTGCTCAACCCAATAAAATTTCGTGCCCACATTCCTCACAATTTCTTCATCTTTTTTCTAGGACGTCTTTTACTTAGTCTCGGATCTTATGGCTTCATTTCGGAGTTTATCCTTTTTGGTTACATGCACCATTGCCCTTTAAATACGTCCCTGAGCTATTGCCAGTTGACCCTGTAGTCAGTCCCCATGCTTCTACACATGGAATATAAAATACTGAAGTTACAATATTACTGCCATTTTACAGGGGAGAGTAATTCATTGACCAAATTTTGACCTTCGCCATCATACTTATGAGATAAAATTCAAATAGTAGTGAGACGACTGGCCATCAGGATTGGTGATGTCAGAGTTTCAAAGTCCATGTTCCTTCCCATACCATTTTGATGTAAATAGTGGCACCCATCTCCGTTTCCTCAGCCTCACCACTGTTGTGCAAACGCAGTGAATGGTACCGTAGTTGACTGGTCCACTAGTAGCACTGTGTGCTCAACTTCAATATTCAACTTACAACTTCCAATCTATCCCATAAGTGCTGAGTGCATGAAGGAAGCATTATGTAGTATTTTTAAAGTCTTTGGTATGACCCAGTCGTGGATTCGAACCCACAACTTTCGCACGCAAAACGGAGAGGGTACCAGTGTAATGCTCAATTTAACAAGGATCAAAATTAAAGTTAAAATCGCAGCCAATTGAAATTACTAAGAACTAAATAAAGTATTGATTCAAAATATATTGATTTACTACAAAAAAGTATTTATAAATCACATTAAGGGAACATAATTTCTTATGTTTGATTATTGGAAGTCAATCCCATAAAAAACTTGAATGCGATTTTATCTTTTACAAATTAATGTACATGTCGAATACTTTGCTTACCACCTGCTTTGTTTGACCATTTTCAGTGCTTATACAGGAATAAAGTGAAGTCAGAAATTATAATTAAATGTAATGTCTTAAAGAATTGACAAATTATTTCATCTTATGAATTGTGGTGTAGCAGGTAGTCCTTAGGTCAACTGAAGTCAAAGTGACAAAACTAAATCTGATATCATGCCAAGAATACTCTTGTAAAATGTGGACAAAATTTCAAAGAAATTTTCCGTGACAAGAGTGGCCTTGGCCAGACTTAGACTTGTGTATGTAATATTGATAAGCACTAAAACCATAAAAACCTAGAACCGTTCTTACAAATTAACTACGGCGAAAATACTCTTTGCTTTTTAGAGGAAATCTGAAGAACATGCGCCAACGAGATTGGAGAGTTCGGATCCCATGTCTTTCTCGGTTACACTACCTACTGTCTTCTATGACTTGGATTGGCTAAACAAACAATATATGTATGTTGCTTTTTCTAGTGATAATAAAACTTTCGTTAGTCCTCCTTAAAGTGATATTTACAACTAAGTGTGAAAAATACAAACTTTTTCAACTTTAAGTTTGCGTCCAAAAGATTGAATATCAATAATTGTGATCAATCGCCTTTATCTTAAAGACATTGTTCTGCAAAGCTTCAGCTTCAGTATTACACGCCGCATTTTACTTGGGGAATAGCTATCCTAGTTCCAAAGACACACTCGTATCATCGTGTTATCGACTTTCAATGATTTTGTGAACAGTACTTAATCAATGTTCAGTTATATCAGTGCAAAGTCCTACTGATTGCGAAAGTGTACTATGTGTGCGTTTAAGGTATTCTCAAATGACATTGTACAATTACAGACGAAGATTCAAACTAGAAATTTGATACAGGCTTGAAAAGTACTCGGAGGTAAATATGACTAAAATTTTTTGACATTTGTTAATGGTAAACACCATTAAAACAACCCAAATTTCAAAACAAAATATTTCCTGTACAAAAATAAGTACTGCTTTGCTTATGAGTATAAAAGGCTATGCCACCCACAAAGAACGGACTTACATGGCTGATGTAAATTGCGTGAGAATCGTTGGAGATATGACGTACAGGTATCAATGGGTTATACACAATCCCTTCATTTTGTATCATAAGACAGTATTACAAACCCTTCCTTGCAAATACTTAAGCTTCGTAGTGCCCAATTCCATTTAGCTTTGCAACAGTCAATTCATTGGCTGGGGAAGGCATGGCTCAAAAAAAAAAATTTGTGTGTGCGACCCAAATGCCCCTCAGAATAAACTCTAATTTTGTCTTGGATCCGTCCTCAACATCTAAAACGATAATATGTTTAGAGAGCTAGAAATAATGGTCGAGGATTTTATGGTCAGGCAACAAAGGCATAGATTTTGGAAAGAGCTGAAATATGTAAATTTATTTTCAGTGGTAAGAACAAGGGCAACGACGTTTGTTTGAAGAGCTGTAAAACGTCGTTCAAGTTCCATTGACAGACAAAAATGAGGTTTAAAAGAGCTGTCATAGGTCAAGTTATTCTTGGAGGTAGGGACAAACTTAATAAGGTTTATTGAACATCAAATAGAAGAGCAGTAGAGGAATGAGATTGATGCTTTTTATATTTAGTCTGAATACATGGATTGGAGAAAGGGGTACAGAGCAGGAAGAGGCGACGGTTGCGATGGCTTAAGATAGAAAGCACTTACATTCTACGTCGCTAGATGTGAAACTCAAAATAAAAACAACAGTAAAATTGTATCAGTGCATCTCGTCCAAGATAATAAAAAACAACAACCTCAAAATAAGTCTTCTTTGCTATCCAAGGATAACTGAACTAAAAAGACCCTGATCATTGGCACACTTCCGTAACTAGAGCTGCCTTAGGCAATGCGGGCCCCTGATAACTTCCCTGGTTACTCCCTCTCCGCAGTGCCGCTCGCACTTCAATATTTGCTTTTAAAAGTATAAACGCGTATGATTTCTACATCGCTATTCAATTTAAAACTTTAACAAGATTTAGAGTCCTCTTTAACATTCTCACATTAGTGAACGCCATATATTTGAGTGCAGAGATCTGTAACTATATTGTGTAATGGGAGTTGTTAATTTTTTCTTGCGCATTTGATCTTAAACATCTCTGAGCTACAAGCCCTGACATGCCTGCGCTCAATACATTTTGTCTCATGAGATTGGTATTAGGAATTGTTTTCTTGAAAGGTCGAGTCATAGAAAAATTAGTTGTAATCCTGCTTTTATGTCTAAATGCCAGTAAGGAGGTTTCGTAATGAATGGCGGTCCAGTAAAACCTGCATGCTTCATAAGGTATTAGCCAATATATGACCTTTCCAGACGTCAGCTACATTAATTCTTCTCCACTAGCTTTCGTATACAAGTAGGTAGTGTCTTCTCCACTAGTTTCGGTGTTCATGTTGTGTCAGTTCCACCAGTTTAGGTGAATAAATTAGATAATGTCTGCTCCACAGACATAGATAAATAAAAGCTCCCTGACCTGCTTCGATGTCAGTAGCAAATTTTGCAATGAATGATGGTCCAGTGGGAACCGAGGCTTCAATAAACATCAGCCGGAACAAGATTTTTTCGGACGCCAGCAGGATCAATTCGGCTCCACAAGATTTCGCGAATCTACTAGTTCTCGTACTCAAGTCAAACGATCCTTTTTATGGGGCCTCTATTCTCTTAAGGGAAGGAGCAGAACAAAGTTATTTCAGGATCTCCAATTGGGCTATATTTTTGTAAATTGCTTTCCCTTCTTTCGCTTTGTTTTTTTTCCTCTCGCTCTGCATTTTTTCGTCAAATGTTTTTTCAATTAAAAAATATGATTGGGTCTATGTTACGTAGGTCAGAATTAGGTACCAATAAACTGTCAAAACCACAAGGATATGAACGTGTTGGTGCAGATTAGTCAAGAAATTGAAGTGGAACAACAAATTCCTTCTGCCTAAAGAGGTCTTGTTCATTTATAACATCACTGATTAAGATTACAAGCAAATGTAGCGCATGTGACGATTGCAATGAGCGCTTTTAACAATCGTTTCTTTTTGTCGGATTAACAGGCACGGCCGTAATGGAGAAAATGCCACTGAATGAATATTGGAAGGGGAGTTGTGCATTTCTGACTAATAAAGCCTTTAATAATCAATAAAAACTCCCCAAATATGCTTGTAAAAAACTAATTAGCTTGCAGAAGTTTTTTAATATCCGAGTTCATAATTCCGATAACTATTTGATGTTGGTGGTAAATAAAAGGTGGCTAGTCTGTATGACTTGTGGTAAAAGTTTATGATCCTCTTCACGGGAACTAATTTTGCATACCTTTGATTATGTCGTGATTTGAAGTAAGTGCCCTTTCTATCATGGTCTTTTTAAAAAACAATCAAATCTTGTTATTGATCGATATGTTTTCATCAATATACGCAAACGTTTATTACCTTATTCAGAACTTTCATTTTGTATTAAATGTTCAAAAATGCCTAACTGGACTGACGAGGAAATGATTGAAAGATAAATGAATAAACTGATAAAGAAAGCAATTTAATATAAGGTAAACCGAAGTAAACTAAAGTGATGTTCAATGTACTAGTCTAAGCTAAACCAAAATCACGCAAAGATAGAGTAAAATAAAATAAAATAAGATGAAATAATATAACATGAAATCGAATATACTGAAATAAATGGAATAGAATAGCACTAAATAAAATAAGCTAAGATCAAACATAAAATAAGATAAAATTAGACAAAATATAAT
>JANTCA010031502.1:0-18637 GCA_024741275.1 Chironex yamaguchii | reverse complement strand
AAGTATTAAAACAGCAAGGGAGTACATCACAGAGCATAAAGTATTAAAACAGCAAGGGAGTACATCACAGAGCATAAGTATTAAAACAGCAAGGGAGTACATCACAGAGCATAAAGTATTAAAACAGCAAGGGAGTACATCAACAGTAAGGCGACGCGACAATCAAACTAGTCAATTTTCCAAACGCGAAGTAGATCACAAAGTATTTCGGAGAAATCATTTTATCAAACCTTTTATTTTGCAATAATTAAATTACATCATCAGTAAAAAACTAGAGCAAGGAGAGAAGTACAACTCACAAGGGTAGTAAATCTGATCTACATCAAAGGAGAACTGCCTGAAGAATTTCTCGTCAGCAACTTGAGCACTTTACCAAAAATACCAAAGGCAACACAATGCAGTAATTCCCGAACTACCGGTCTTATCTTGCACGCATCCAAAACACTCTTAAGAATAATAATGGTCAGTATAGAACTAATAATAGAAAGATACTTCAGGGAAACACAACATGGCTTTAAGATAAGAAGATTTACTACAAATGGAACTCTTCTGTTAAACACTCAGCGAGAGAATGCTTGAAAAACAGAGAAAGCTATTTGTCTGCGTTGTTGCTTAAACGAAGGCATTCTAAAGAGTGGAGCACAAAAGCTCATTGAGGTCTTAAAAGCAGCAGAAATACCTTGTGCACTTGTGTTGAAGGCAGACAGCTACCATAAGAAATCAGACTGGGACATCAAGAAGGGTGAAGATCAGAAGAGGCGTAAGACAAGGATACATTCTATCAGTAGGCCTTTTCAGCCTAAACGGTAAATATCCGATGAAGGAGGCACTAATGAACTGCCATGGACTTAACGTCAACGGTATAAACATAACCGATATTCGATATGCAGTCAACACTGCTCTCGTTGCTAAAAAGTGCACTAGAAATGTATGAAGGAGATCCTCTAAAGAATTTATAGCAAGTATGGAATGCAGCTGAATGCTAAGAAGACCAAAATCATGTGTGCATATGGCTGTAAAACATGACTTTGCACAAAGAAGACCATGAATAGAATGGATGCCTTTGAGATGTGGTGCTACAGAAGACTAAGGATGGAGAGAAAGAGTAACCAACAGAAAAGTATCACAACGAATGGGTTTGCGACCATAGAACGTGGTGACTGACCTTACGGAAAGAAAACTTAAATATGTCGGCCATGTAACGAGAAGAAGTGGCAGGAAGCTGTCGACAGTAATTGTTGAAGGGATAAGAAACCGTGGAAAACCTAAGGAGAAGTATAAGATTAACATCATTTTATGGAGTGGCATGAAAGGATACGGAGAGAAGAAGTAGAAAGTTAGAAGGCAGAAGAAGATGGTGGACAATGATGAGCAGCCTTTGTATCGAGGACGCTACATGATGGTGATGATGATGATTGAGCGTATACTTCCCGTTCAGCATACAAAATTTTGTATTCCATTTAAAGCACAAGAAAAGGCAACTTATTTAAACAAGTTTTAACATTTACTTGAACTTTCAACTGAACATAGTAAGTGTTACAGTCAGTCAGAAAATAGTAAACACCATTAAGATAACAGAATAAATTCGTGTAGAATTACAATAAATTACCTTTTTCTTACAAAGCCCTCCTACGTAAAGTATATCTTTAAAGCTTCGCGAAGAAAGGTTATTTCTACACCCAAAAGCATAGCATATGATATAATTTATCAGTAATGATACCCAGCTATGTTGCATTGTCACACATTGAAGATAAAGGTACCATGTAGTCTGGAAATTGAAAGTCTACTTGTGTCAAAAAAGTCAGAAGATGTTAGAGAATCAATTGCTTAGTTTCATTAGTCAGAGAGTCATCAATGACACTTGCTTGAATTTCCCTTCAACTCCGTACGATGTGCTATCAAATACCACACAAAAGTGTGGTAATTTATGAATTTTCATGGCAATGGGAAGAAAGCGCCGCAGTCATCAATTCCAAAAAGTTGTTTGATATAATCAAGCAAGATATAGACATACCTTTCCTTTCACATACGCAATGTGTTATCTGCTTAATATTAGCATTTGCCTATTATTTTGTATCGCCAAGTAAAATGTGAATTTTTGCTATGCCTGCTAAAGTTACATATACATTTCATTTTAAAGTTTCGTGGACTGCTTACATTAGGAACACACTTGAAACCATTCTTGACAGGAGGCAAAGGTTGTTTGCTTAAGTTTGCGAACACCTTCTATTGTCCACTGCTTCTCCTGCTATCTCTTTTAGCCTGACCTTACACCATAGAAATACGATGCCTTGTATTGCTAGGGTTTACACTTGAACCGGTAAAGTTTCATATCCGTACGTCTCTCTTAGTAGGTATAAAACTATGTTGGATAGCCAGTACAAAAGTGTATCAGAACACTCGTTCTAGTGTAAATGCAAGGTTTAACCGTAACGTGTATGTGTTGGATTAAAAGTGATTCTCTACATGTATAAACGCAGCTTCAGTTTTGTTTATTTGAACATGCGCATTGCTTGTTGTCCTATGTCCCTTCATTAGCTCTTCTTCCTATTGGCCAATTTTCGATCCTACTAGAGTTATAAATGCAGCTTTGTTGCCTGCTGCCGTACTCCGATGTATCTAAAAAAGTAAAAGGATAGAAAATTAATTTCAATCGCCAGATGAAGCATGACATCTCAACAACAACTCAGCTACTCCACCACGGCACAAAGATTTGGTGAAGGACTTCTAGAGTCCTTTGTATCACGAGACGAAAACTAGAGATGGGAAATTCATTAACTTCTTGTGTGTTTCGGCTTATGGCTTCATCAGTGTCCGACGTATGTGTAGAGGTATTGTCAAGAGTGGGGCATTACCACATTACTACACATATTGTAACCCAAATTACAATATATATATATATTTGATAAACACGACTATTTTTTAAGTTTGTACGACATGTTTCGGATATACCTTATCCATCATCAGTTACAGATTAAAGTCAACATTACAATTATAAGTTTATATAATAGTAGTACACTACAATAATAAAAAAGTAGAACATATAATCACGTTAGATATATATTGTATTCTGAGTTATAAAAAATAAATTAGCATCTGCAGTAAAGGCAAAAAGCAACGTAAGCAAATTGTAACGGTAAAATTTTAATCAAAAAAATTTCAAAAGAATTGCCGTGCTAATTTATTTAAGTCATCTACCGATGCTTATCTAATTTTGAAACCACAGATTGTAGTGAAAAATAAACATTAGGCATTAAGGCTTTTCATTTTCACTTGTATATAATCTTTACCTTCATTTCTTGCATATTTTGCGCTTTCTTATCAAACGTTTTATTTAATAATATTCAATATTCAAGAAACCTTCCCAAACGGGGTTGACAAACGACTTTAAAGAATGGGAAGCAAGGGATGTACATCTCCCCTACTTTACCCAATTATGACGCTACTAAACAGTCTACCAGAACAGTGAAAACGTTTTCCATTAAAATATTCATGACAATGATTTGATATAGGTACATAGAAATGGATTGGGAGAATGTGAAGAGTTCAGCTGAAGGTCTTTGGGTTGCGAGGAAATTAGGAATCCCTCAACATAAAAGAAAGATTACTGTCGTAACCAGGTAATATCACAGGGAAACTTAAGAATGCTGTCTTTCTCGAAACATCAAATATCTGTATTGCTAAAGGAATACGCATTCACTTTTGCATAAAGCCGACTCCGTTTTGAAAAAATCCAGCTAATTTGTCTTTGTTTTCGATTGCTGTCAGCCAAAACTGGGAGGTGTGGAATATATCACAACTTCTGCTGTCAAGGTTAAGACACACTGAGATTGCAACGCGGATTTGCCTATGTGTTATTACTAGGTTTAGGCAAAGAGTGTAGGGAGTGGAAATATTTAAGTAGTTATTCTTTTTTCTGCGTTCAGTTTTGATGATACTATGTCTTCTGTTGATATTTAAATTTATCTGTTTTAACTGAACACACGTTTCTTTGGATATCGGCTAATGTATCTACTGATTCCCTCTATGGTCTCTTATTTATTTTCCATGGGAACATATGTTGCTTTCCCACAAGTCCATGGCGTTGAAATGAATATTAAAATCTAAAGCTATTACGAATATATTTATTTAGCGGACCTCTCTTTTCTGAAAACGCTGCTACACCGTAGAAAATTTCTTTGATGTGTCCGTACTCTTGAGCGCATACTGGGTCTAATGGTTACTGAGCCATTTAGTTTCTGCTTATTTCGCTTCGTGGCTCAGTACAGCTAAGATTGGAAAGTTGACCTTGTCGATGCATAGCAGTCGAGTTCAATAAAACATTGTAATGAACAGTTATCGTGAAGCAAATACGGTAGGTATAGATTAGATAATAGCAATAACGGAAGCCAAACTCCAAAGGAAAGACGGACTCAATGACGATGAAAAGAATTACATTTACTCCTGTCGTGCCAAAAAATTTCTTTTGAACACAGCTGAAAGGGTCAATACGTTAACCGTCAATTCTTAGTCGTATGGAGCTCTGATTCTTTTCAAATTAGTTTGCATATATCTTGTGATGTGCATGATGTGAAGTTTTTGATTTACACAAGCTTAAAATTTGCAGCAAAATCTACAAGGAAAGTCCTCTTAGTGTTAAATAATTGGCAATCTTAATCAATTCCTTGTCCGTGGAAACGTTTTGAGAAACTAAAGGTCTGAAGGTATAGTTACATAATATAATTTATAAATATAAACAGAGAGACTATAAAGGAAGAACGGCTGGTTGCTACGAGACGATCTCAAAAACTAATATGATTTACAAAGCCCATGGGGATTTTATTGCGTAAGACCGAAAGACAAGGTATTACAAAATACGAGTACTTTTAGGACTTTCGGCTTGCTGAATTTTGTTTCGGGTATGAGTCACTACAGGTTGTAAAAGGATTGCGTTTTTCTATTTCTGCTTATCAATCGCAACCCTAATTTCTTACTTACCTTCCTGAGTTACCGAGGAAATTTAATTGGGCCTCATATTAAAAGAGCTGTCTGATGTCGATTCTTATGAAGCATACTGTAAAATCTACTCAAATAATCCTTTGTTACACACATCTCATAGTACGATGTGTAACATCAAATAGATATTTAAAATACATGACAGAAGTAGCTGAGGATAACTGGAGTGTTGATTTATAACTACAAATCTAGAGAGGAAGCTAATCGATCCCAAACTTGATTTACACAATCTACCCGAAGATATCATGAGCTTTGTGATTCATCAAAGAAGCAGGTAAAGTATTCCAGAAGAAAAAGCTAAAACAAAAGCTGCAAACACCAGATGGCGAAGATTTCAGTGGAATTGTATTGAATCGAAAGATGGTAATGTGAAGTCGCATTAGGGCTTAATTACCTGGGTGGCGACATACCCTCCAGCTTCGATAAACCATTTTGTCAATTGTAATTATCGCCTTAACAGATGTAAAATCATTTACGTTGCTTGTCTTTGTAAAAACAAACTTTTAAAGACCATTATTTGCATACGTTGTTCTAAAACGGTATAACATTGCAGTAGGATTATGCTTCATTGACCTGGGGCTCATTTTAAATAACCGTACTGGAACACTCCTAACGTGGTGCTGACTGCCTTGTTGAAAAGAGAAATGGCAAATAGTTCGGTTTCCTTTCGTTGCCTTTTTATTACAATAATAATCTAGGCAAGGGCGTTCACTGAAGTTCATTTCAAGGGACTCTCTATAACAACATAAACTAAAATAGAATGGTCAGGTTTGAATGAAAAGTTCTAATTCATACAAGAACTTACAAGCGTATAACGAGCTTACTTTAAGACAATTTGAAAAATATAGTAGCTATTTTTCTCGAGCAAACTAGACAAAGCAAGATGTCTTTTTTGTTCATCCGATTCCGTGGATATGCGACCCATAAAATTGAAATACATACTCAAATAGTTTTATTCTTATGTGTTACATTAAAAAATAGTTATCTTTATTTTGCATTGTTCATCATGATATATATAAGAAAATGAATTTACAAAGATGCATGAAGGCTTTGACATTAGTGCATGGGGTAAAGTGCTATCGTGGTTAATGCCAAAATATGCTACTTATATCTAGATATATCTGAACTATGTTTGTTTTGGCGGAGAGTGGGTAAAAACAGCCTGGAGGAAAGGAAGCTTATTGCACAGAGCTTTACAGAGGTACCCTTTCAATATGTTTTGAAATGTATGAAATGTAGTTAATATTTCCGTTATACGCCTGCGTAAATAAATATTTTAAATTCTGTATGTTGCAAAACATTGTATTTTCCCTTTGAATTTCAATTTCAGTTAGTCTCATTTGTTCGTTTCTCAGGAGTTTCTGAGTTTGGTTGCTCAAAAAACAATGTACTGCTAAAACTGTGTAGCAATTCAGCATGGGTCATACAAATTAAAAAGTTGAAGAAGGTAGCAATCATAAACTCAGAATTGTTAAAATAAATGTATGCTTCCGTATGAACGGCACAGAAAAAAGAGATATAAGAGACTGTAACAAATAACTGTGACGGCATTCTAGGAACTGAACCGACAATTCACAGCGGTTTGGTCTTTAATCATTACAATGAACTCCTTAACATGCCTTTAGCCACAAATTTAATTACAGGGATTGAGTTGCGGTGTTCGGATTTTTTCATAATTGTACAAATATATTATATGTTACTTTTTTAATTTCGGAAAGTACTGTACTTAAGTCCTGAGTCTGTCAAAGTATAAAATCCTTCTGGGTCTTGCGGTTTACAATGCATTGACGTCTTTTCTCATGGAGTTTAAATTGGGATTTAATTAGATGATACAGTATGAACTTGATTTTCGTCGCTTTTGATACCTCTATACGGTCTGTACAAAATGGATTAGTATTTCATACAAGGGTCCGAAGTAATAAATAATTGTTAAAATATACTAAAGTTGTTTAACTGTTGGTCCAACGAGATCGGCATCTAATACAAAAACTTTCTTTACGAGACGAAAGGCAAAAACTTTACTAGTTTCGCTTCTGGAGTTTAAATCAAAATTGAAACCCGTAATGCATTTCCTTTTTAAGATCAAATTGTCAGTGTGCTGTTTGAATTCTACGACATAAACCCAAACGCAAAAAAGAAAAACTCTGAAAAAAGCTGCACTGTATTTTATTTACAACTGCAGGGTAGGCTTTCTTCCTACCATTCAATTTACCTTGATTTCCCTTTGAAAATACTCTCCAATTTCTCATTCACATGCCCACCACCGGTAACCTGCACACCACCTTCTCTATTTATTGTAAACCGATTAGCTTACGTTACTCTTCGTCATCATCTTAGACTTGTAGTTTGGATCCCATGAAACTCCAGCCCACCCTGTTCTCTGTCTTTTTCTATGCTTCACCAAATGATTTGCTATCGCTCCACTAAAACGTACTGTCCTTGGTCAGAAAAGGCTTTTCCTTGCCCTTAATATGTTCAGCAAAGTACCTTTGTCTTGATGACCTCGACTTCACTGCGTAGTAGGCGGCATTTGCCAGTTTATCTGTACGAAGTGTTGCTCTCTATAAAATGATTTATGACACAGTTGATTAATTGCGAAATTGAAAAGATTCTACTGCATTCCATTTCTTACCGATAATCGCGGCAAAATTACGAAAAGATTTTGCTCTAAAAGCGGGAAAGGCAAGGAAAATAATATTTGTACTATAAATAATAATCTGAACCTCAACGGAAATTACTTCGACTTTTCATTCAATCGTAACGGTTCAAGAAATTAGCAAATAAGACGTAGATTGACATTACAGGATCTATGAAATCCAATGTTTAACTCTTCCCATATTTCTCATATTTCACGTTAAGATAAACTCACTGGCAGCATTCGGTAAGGACGTTGACAGCTGTGTGACTCAAGTTTGCGTGTGAATGTATGTACGAACAATATTTGATCTGTAACGGTGCATAATAAAACTTTTTCAAAGTAAAATATGTTCTTTTGTAATATTCTCGTATTGCTGTAGGAATAATAACGATATTACAGGATTTTGGGTTACGGCTGCTGATAACAAACAGTGTAGTAGATCACGATGATGTTTAACAAAAATTATTATTGTTGCCTTTCCACATAAAATAGCAGAGTACATTAGATTTAAAAAATCTGTTAATCAGCACTTTGGAACTTTGACTTCGTTTACAAATACCTTGACATCAATGGAATTTAATGCCTGCTGATACTCAGTAAGAACTGATACCGGATTAAAAAACGTCTTTGAGCTTGAGTACAGCTCCTTCTATATGGCAACATATTAAAGGCTTGTCTATGAAGGTTTATGGAAGATAAGCTATTGCAAAGTCGACTGACATTCACAAAAAGCGACATGACCATAAGGGATCAGAGGGAATTGAAAACTTCCGAACTTGCATAGTTCCAAGGTCGTAATCTTACACGAACAAAGATTACAATGAGAACACTCAAACACCGATTCTTTTTCTTTAGTCGCTATCTTGCAATCATCAAATGCAACTAATCTGTTTACAGGCAATGTCCTTATGTGCTGGAATGATAACAGAGAATATGCTAACCAGTCTACATGCATGCTCTTATCGCAAACCAACTCAATGGTCAATATGGACTGCTAAGATAAAAGGTAATAAATAAGAGAAATGTTTAACAGCGGCGTCTGCAGAACATCACTGAAACTGAACAATAAAGGTCAAAATATGTGAAATATATGAGCTTTAAACAACCTAATAGTCAATCTGAAGTAATTTTTAATCTATCTTGGTCATCTTGAGCACGATGGAAGTTTCAGATGTGGCATGGTATATTTGGTATTCACGGTTACGGCCCAAGTAATAATCTTCATTTTGAAGTCTAGTGTCGATCAAATGGTGTTCTGCTCATTCAAAAGCAAACCTTGTGCTACTCAACAAGAGAAATAAGCCCAAATACCCTTTCGTATCACTACTTTGCTCTGACTGACAGATCGTGCCTATTTTTGCTGAACAGCCAAAGTTGCAAAATTAAAGTGTAATGAAACGGAAAGAATAGTTTCATAAGCTACCAAATCAACAAAGTACAGCCACAATATCCACGCCATCAGTTCATTCAACCACGCTTACACTTGATCACCCGATCACTGCTGATGTAGTCGAAAAGGCTCTGAAGCAGACTGGATCTGACAAACTCTTTGGCTTGGAAAGCATCCCTTTAATGCCTTGAAGAATAGAGGGCCGCTGGTTGAAAATTACCTGCTACGCCTGTGCTACCTCTCCTGGGACCAACAACACATACATCAGGACTTAAAGGACGCTCTAGTAACCACCATCTAAAGTAAAGGAGTAATTGTGGAAACAATCGTGGGATTTCCCCTCTTTTAACTGCAAAGGAAGTATTCTCCAAAAATATTTCTCAAAAAGTGTACTCCATGCACGCAAATGTGCTTTCAGGGCTGGTTAGTCAACATCCGACATAATATTTAAACTCGGTCCACTATTAGATAACGCTTTCAGACAACAATCTCTGTATATTGTCGATTTTTGTAAAACCTTCCTACAGAGTCGAATGAACCTCTCTATGACAATTGCTCAAATTACGGTTGCCCTGACAAGTTGACAAACAGTTTCAAACATATCTACTGTGGTTCCTGTTAGAGGCGGCACTAGCATTTTTTTTTCTTTATAGTTTGTACTTTGTGCAGCCTTGAAGACGAAGCTAGATTTTTTAATAGAACTGCTTTCTGCAGATGACTCTGCACTCGTCGCCACATGCCTATATGACACAGAAGAGATCAAGAACCTCTTTTCGGAGGCTGCAACTCGCTTTGGGCTGCGAATAGGTGGTCCCAAAACTGAACTTTTCTACCAGCAGTTATTATAGCAATAAAGGCCAAAGTAAACTTCCGTAGCAGTGAACGATTGAGGCGCTTCAGACTACTGCCACCTTCACCTACCTGGACAGCACTGTCACTGCCAAGAACGTGTCCGCTTCTGATATTGTTCAGGGAATTCAGCTAGCCTGTATGGCCTTCACAAGGGTCTCTGGTCGCGCAATGACATCCAAATGTGTACTAATATCAAGATTTACAACAGAGGATTGTTACAAGTATTACAATATTGCACTGAAGCTATGATTCTCTACTGTAGACACATCGATCAATTAACTCGTGTGTAACTCTGCCACAGTTGCCCGATCATGCAAATGAAATACAAAAGTTTAATGTCGTTTTACCTTCTCGTCTACTTAGAAACGAAAGAACTTTTTAAAGGATTTCAAAGGGACAAAAGGTAATGATAATTTGAGTTTTTGTCAAAGACATTCTTCAGAGTAAAACGCTGGGTAAGGCGCTTATGTGATAACAATAAAATGGAATTACTTTTGAGGACAGAAAGAAGATTATGTTGGTAACGATCGCTACTGTGTATACTTAGCTTTATAAGGAACACGTAGATACAAGAGTAATGTTTTCATTTAACCGCACTAGTAGACATCAAATATAGGTAATAATAAAATACTTGGAGTAGCACGTAGATCAGAAGTGTGAGCAAGGTAGCAAACTGAAGTGGCATGTGACTAAACCCATGGTTTACAGAATGCTTCCCTAAAAGGGCATTATTAAATTTTTGAACAATCTTTTTGTGGCACAAAACTTTGTACAAGAATTTGTGACATTACGCTGAAAACATACTTAAAAGCTTTTTTCGTCTGACACTCTTCAGAGTATGAATCGTCAGAAAGGAAAGTATAGATATGTAGATATATGGAAACCTATTTTATATGGAACATGTATTGAAACTAGCCACTCATAAACAAGAAAGGAAAAAGAAACAAAGAGAGAATTAAGAAAGAAAGCGTTATTGGAAGAGTCCAAGTGAAAAAGCTCTTTCTGCCTACAGATTGGCTAGCTTTGATACATGTTTCATATAAAAAGGTTGCCATATATCTATATTTTCCTTTCTGATGATTCATACTCTGAAGAGTGTGAGACGAAAAAATCTTTTAAGTATGTTCTCAGCACAATGTCGCAAATTTTGAAGGCGTTATTATATTTTTGTCATAACTATCTCGGCTCTTTGGCTTCTACGTCTAGATTTACTTGCTAACTATCTTTAAACCAAGTAGAGGGAGAGCTAAATCACATTTAACCCCATGATTGCCCTAGTGGGTGGAGTAGTTTCGCTTCACTCTCAAAGGTAAGGGAATGGAAATCTCGAATCAAATAGAGTTAATTGACTTGAATCGATAGACCTAGAATTATGGTTGACGTGTTCATTGGGAGAATCAAAAAGATATGAGGCTTTACTCACAAATTTATTTATAATAACTGCATTATGAAGTATTATGACTGAGCTGTTTTCGCTTTCTAGTATGAGATGCAGCACAAACAAATGTTAAGTCGCTCCTCTTATGTCGACCGTGAACTGCTCCTCAAGGTAAGGACCTTTTGTTCTGCCAAGCTTTCAGCCATTAAGTTGGTTATAAATAGGCTACAATCAGAAACGGAGTGGATTTTGTCCAGAGTTTCTCTTTCATCTTTTCTCGATCCCATGTAAGTAAATCGAAAGTTGAGTAATGAGACAGAGACTGCCTTAGGTATATCTAGTGGACTTGTTGGCTAGAAAATTTTAGATTTGTAGAAGCATGGAAAATTTCTCTGAATTAAAATATAGATAGCTCGTTTAAATGGAAATCTTAAGCCCTTCGCGAATACGCGCGCACCGCATGAATAATTCAAAACTTGTATTGTTTGAATCTAATAGCTGATAGCTGGAAGTACGGTACATTGTTAGAAGGTCTATTCAATTCTAAAGTTGGAAAGTAGTAATATTTTTGCAACATCTGCTCGGTATCCAGGTTAAAGAAGTTCAATTTCTCCCTTGTTCATAAGCAGAAAAACAACTGAGTCAATCGTTATTTCCGTCGTAGGATGAGCTACCAGCTGTTGTTATACTTGGAACAATTATGGAGTTTTTTGTCAGCATTAGTTTACTTATAACAGATAAACAGCAAAACATTGTAACATTCTCGCGATTAGAAGTCGATTTTTGATACTTTTGGAAACGATATTCTGGAAATATTTTGTTTATCAGTGCTGAGTCGAATTTTTTGCATCTACTCTACCGCCTGCATCATTGCATTACCCACTCAAAAGAGTGAAACCGCTCTCCTTTAGTCAATTAACTTTTCTTAGTTACCTAATACTCGCAGCATATTAATCATTATTTTTGTGACAGTATACAGTATTTGACGAAATTGTACATACAGGCGACCTTTCCAATATTCGATCAGCAGATACGTACTGTGTCCTTATGTTCGTTGTTGTTAGGGAAATAGGAATACTTTAGGGATCTTCCCCATTCCTATTCAAGACTTTTTGTGGATATTCAAACAGTTTTCGCTACGCAAAGATGAGTAGACGTTTTTAACAATTTTAAACTGTTGAAAGTGTTCGTTGGCAATTGTTGTCAGCACAAGCTTATTTGATGCTAGTGGATTTAAATCGTGAAGGATTAACTTTAACTTGGCCATAAGAACATGTTTTCTAATCGCGTGCATGACCCAGGACGTCAAATGCTCAAAAAACGAGGGAAGGGACTGGCCTCGGCCGTGAGCAACTGAGTTACGTACGCAAGAAAACTAAAGTCATTGCCACTGGTCAAGTTCTTAACAGAAGCTAAATGTTTCTTACTGGTTTCTTAAATATTATTTTGAAGACTAAATATCCACTTGTCAGCAAAGGTGATAAATAATGGTAATTTATCAGGGAAAAAAAGTTTGTTAAGAAGCGCAAGCAAATTGCGAGTTTGTAGATTTATTGTTGTTTTATGCGTAGAGTAGAGGTTTATCTGATGTACTTATGCAGCTTGTCCAAATGTAGTAGTTTCTTCGGTTTAGTAAGGTTGAGTAGTTATGTTTTTCAAATTTCAATTATCCGGCCTCGTCGGGACACGGGATTTCAAGGTGCGTGCGGATAATCAGAAATTCAAACAGTGGAAACCATGCGAATTTCGGCAAAAACCAGCACAAATATACAAAATGAGTGTTGTTAAAGTTTATTTCGAAAGTACACATTACAAGCTAACATACTAGACACATTGTTCTTGCAGTCTTCACAGACTTTGAAAAGCCACGCTTAGCACGACTTTGTTTCGTACGTGTGATAGTAGCTGTTTCGGAATCTCTGGACCCTTGTGTAAATGGCCTTTTTCACACCTATTACGGACCGAATAATCTAAGTCCGGATAAAAAGTGGGTAAGAAATTGAATAAGTACCGTACTGTCTTACAAACTGTCATCTTACATATGAAAAGGATTAATTCTAAAAAAGAAGGGGAGTAATTAAGAGAGATGTCTAAGAGGACTTCGTAATGCACTTATTAGCTATCACACGCCACTCATACCACGCACTCCACCTCCTATAATGGTACTTGTTGGCTGCTGCCACCGCCAAAATAAAAAGTATAATGCTTTGATGTGTCTGCAAAGAATGTGTAAGAGTCTGTCCGAGTGTCTAGACTGTTTATACAGAATCATGTCTTAAAGTGTTTGTGAAGACTAACTTTAACCCTAACCCAGAAGTTGCAATGAGTTTTGTTCTGGTGGAATAGCCAACATGCACCCCTGGTACTTACAAGAAGCATATAAAAATAAAATGGAATTTAGTGAAGTCGATGGGTAATTTGTTGAGCAGATGCATTGTATCGTAAACGTAGCATAGGGAGTGGTTTGAAAATGGTGTTATTCAACTGTTTACTTCTTTTATCAGAAATGTGTTCGTAGTGTTTTCAACGTGTGCGGTTGGGACTTCGGCGAGCCTTTGTCACTACTTTAGAGGTTAAATAGACGGTTTGTATAAGTGGTTCTTGCAATTTAGTGATTACTCTATCGTTACCTAATACCGCAATGTAAACAGAACGTGCAACTAAAATAGATAGATATATTAAGACAACAACAAAAGGACAAACACGAAGTCACCCAAGGCAATTCATGACTACAACTTGTAATAAGGATGTTTAATCAATCGGCGTCTCCTCATAGTATTTCGTTATTGAGGTTGACTTTTTGATTGCAGCGAAAAAAAGCATGTTTTTAGTTATCACGTCGGACATAAAGCGTCGTTGAACAAAGACACGAGGATAGAAACATACTAACAGAACATGCTTCAAATGTACAGTGTAGGATTAAGCGAAATGAATACTAATTTTAGACATGGTTTAGGAAAGTGACGGTCCAATCAACTTATCAGTGATTTTGAGCGTCGTTTAACATGCATTAATGTTAAACTGTTTGGTGTTGAGGTGTGTCGCTGGTTCAAATAGTGAGGAATAATTTCCATACGTTTATTGCTGTTGAGTTTTAAAAATCGATCTTGTTAAAGAACGTAATGGCCCATATCCAATGACCTGAAATGAAAAACTGATAATAATTTGCTAAGCTAGCAACGCGGATTTCATAACTAGAGAACGCAACCTCATACTTGCCTACTGGACACAGACTGAATTGCATTGCCAAACTACATAAACAAAAATACTCCCAGATACACAGCAGTTGCGTAAACGGACATATATCACTTATTAGTCATAACCTTTAAAACGTGGTACGACTTAATCGTCAAACCTCGTTCTGAATGTGCTATTTTATGATTGGCGCATAATAGTTACATTTAACAAAAATACATTTACTTGCATTTCAATGACTAGTTTACTAGTCAACTTGTGCATTAGGTTCTAGTAATTATTCTCGTCAAAAGTTTACAAATGAACAAAAATATGACATTTCGATGGTGCACAATATACCGATAAATGTTTGTAAATCACTTAGCGGGATTTTTGAAAAAAAGCCAAAGAGAAATGAAAGCGAAGTCCTCTACAGCCATATTTCAATGACAAGCATAGTGAATGTTAAAGCTTAGTTTCAAGGGAAATATACAATTTTTGCTTGTTTGATGGTTTAACAGCAGAAATCGTGAAGTCCTTTTAAGTGTTTTTAGGCTGAACGTACTTAACCTTCAATCATCTAGAAACATGAACGACATGTATTTCCAGGGAGCAGATAATTTTCTCTAGGCGCTGTCTTCTCCATTATGATGTTGGAAATTGTTGCCAATTTAGGCTCCTTATCATGGATATGTAAAGTTATCTTAGTTTTTATTTTCAAATCTTGTCGACGCGATTTTGTAATTGTTGTAACGTTTATTTTCGGGCTTTTTAATTTGAGGAGGGGGACTGGTAGTCAAAATTCTCCCCTTGGCTCGGTTCTGCTCTTTGCGATCCTGTATCGTGATTCTCTATCTTTGCAGGAGAGTCCAAGACTACTACCAGTTTACACAATAACATCTGTTTCGAAGTTTTAATTGTTCTTAAAAGACCTACTAATACCTTGTACTAATACCTTCATGTCTGTACACAGGACCATCATGGCTCCCTTCACGATGAATACGATTCCATTGAAGACATTTCACAATAAGATTTTAACGAGAGAGAGAACAGGATCATTTGATTTTGAATTGGCACTTATTGAATTGAAATTTTACTTACAGCAAGCGATATAATGATCAACCTCTGTGGATGTTTACCTTACAAATAGATATTAACAACCAGTAAAAGCCTTAACAATAAACAATGCAAGGCTAAATACCCATAACCCCCTCCGCCCCTGGTAAACGAGATAACTTGTAGCAAGTTGGAGAGACGAGACGTAAACTAGAATATATTCTTTACTTTGAGATTTAATTTGATTCCTAAGTTTTCAATAGATAATTTGTTGTCTGTGTAATTAGGGGACTTGTGCTCTTACACACAAAACGAATTAATGCTTGTGCACTTTATGCTCCTTACTCATTATACTAAATAATGTTACACCTTCTCCCTCTTTTTATATTTTATGGAAATTAAACTTAAGTCCTGAAACATTTCTAGGACTTGTATACAGAGTTTGTAAGTGAATAACATTTGCGAATACAGTTTTTTGTCTGTGTGAAGTGTCTTACAAAATGACAACCGTCTTCACCAATCACAGTTCAGACCACTTTGGGATTAGACAGTGTTAGGGATATCCACTCGCACAGACTGAAGGAATTCTTTTCTAAATTTTTAGCAGGACTCTCGCGTTATTTGGTTTGCTTCATTAGCCATAACTAAATCAAACCGTACGAAATCATATGATCCGTGTAAACCCCCCGTGATGGAAAAGAATTCACTTTGAACCGTTTGCTAAAAAGCCACCGGTTAAGAGAGGGTTTGAAACCCCTTCCACTATGTTTTCGATTTTCAATTCAAGAAAAACGACAGGGGATCCAAATTGTTTAATGTTCTTACAACGAAACAATAGCAGGATTGAGGGCGCCGAGATAGATAAACCACCAGTGAAGATGACACCCAACCAGCAAGTTTAAGCTTTACTTCGTGGAACAATGGACAATCTCCCGGATCTAGGGAACTTATGAGATACATCGATTTGTGTCACGCCAATATGAAATATCTGTGTGTTGTTTTGGGAGATATGGTTTAAAATCCTAACATATCATTAGTAAAATAAGACACCGTTTAAAAACTAGCAGAATCGCCATCGTATTACAAAGCACTCAAATCTTACGCAATTGACTGATCTTTAAAATCCACAATGTATCCGTGCACATGCTTTTCATCAAAAGAAACGATGATGTTCTGTGACAGGCCTACTTGGTCACACTTGGTGCTTTGTTCCTTTAAACACTGCATGGATACTTTGTTGTTACACTTTAAAGCACCACTAAACAGTTTCTTGAACGCTTCATGTTTCAAGATGCAAGCAATTAATTTAATCTTTTAAGTTTATGTAATTTCGGTTCATATGATTTACGACAGCTGCTTAAGATACGCTTCTACTTTCATAGAAGAACGGTTTCACAGCAGGCACAACAATTAACATCGGAGCAACCCAAATCACTGTTGATCCCAACAGTTACTACTTAAAACACTTGATAGTTTTGCCTTTCATGTATTATGGTACTAAATAGAAATCTAATACCATAATACAAGCACAAATTTCTGCTCAAGCACAAATATTGCCCATCTCTGTTGTGCAAAGCTTGGTAACAAAGTAAACATCGAAAATGTAAAATTTATGTTATGTAGGTTGGCAAGGTAACGACTTGTAGAAGGCAAGGATACTTATAGTTTGTCCAGGAAACCTCATATCTCTTATACTTTCATTCAAAGCACAGTCATATTACTACATAAGGGTAGGACTAAATGGGTGTCCTTTTATATCTATGAGTAGAACCCACTTTTATCTGACTAGCAGTTATGGGGTTAATGTTGCTATACATGCTTAAGTTAATTCAAATTTGTGGACCGCTACGTATTTATAATTGATTTACGGAAAAAACGAAAAAGATTCCACTACTAAGAAACTTAATTATACTTGATCGAGAAAACTTGTCAAGTTCGAGATCAATTCAAAAAAAAGAGAATTACTAATAGCAATGGCAGTTGGAAATTTATGATATTATTATATTGTAAAGTACTGTAAGTAATAGCTGAACAACTAAGGTTAAAAGCATTAAAAAACTATAAATGGTTTAACTTATAATGAATTATTGTCGCATAACCTCAGGATATTACGTTTGCCAAGTAGGATTCCAAACGCCTTCTTCAACTTGTTTGAAGGTGATAAAGCTAGGGGTATCAAGTTAAGAGAAAGGTCTGCTCCCAGCGATGTGCTGTCTTTAACCAAAAAACGAAGTTCTGTATGAAAGGATATGCAATTATTGTTTGCGGATGTAGAGACACTAGTCATTGCGTAGCTTCAGATTCCTTGTAATGGGCAGAATCCGGCTGCGAATAGTGTGATGACAATTTGCGTCACTCCGTTCCAAGGACTGCATTTTCCGACGACATCAAAAGATGCCTGCGGGACCGCTGCCATCTCTGGAACTTGGTTTTACGGAAAAGAGTCCCACCTGTTCCTCTCCCAACCCTCCTCCTTTCTCGTCCTGGACTTGGGAGCAGTAGATGACGAAGTTGATACTAGTCTGTACAGTAATAAAACGAGCCCGTGATAAAACAGACAGATGTAAAAACAGAAGAGATAGACTTAATAAATGCAGTGGAACTTTACATGTTACGTTTATTTTACCTCATAGATTGAAGAGGACTAAGCTCAAGTACTCGGTTTTTATCTGCTCCGAAGTTTAAAACTATTAGTGGTTAACAAGGCGGCCTGAATTTTGCTTGACGTAGCTGTAGAATTCCTCGTATCCCAATGAATAAATAAAGTAATGTGTTAATACTGGACGTCATGGGAAAACATTTCAATAACGATGAACACAAGTATACAGACTTTTCATCGTTGCATTAGCACAGGAAAAAACTTTCTCACGAAGAGACTGCCTTCTTCTCTGTTTTTCGCTCTCTTCATTTTAAACTATGTTGACATTCATTTCTCTCTATTATTTTGATACTCTTTTTATGTAAGAAACCTAGATCTTTTTTATCATCAATATTATTACCAGGATAACTGGTATAAAAGCAACTTATGAAACGTAGATTACATTAGCACAGGAAAAAACTTTCTCACGAAGAGACTACCTTCTTCTCTGTTTTTCGCTCTCTTCATTTTAAACTATGTTGACATTCATTTCTCTCTATTATTTTGATACTCTTT
>JANTCA010031491.1:0-21395 GCA_024741275.1 Chironex yamaguchii | reverse complement strand
GTATGATTTTAGCGCAATGTCGCAAATTTTCAAGGCGATTTTCAAGTTTTGTACCACAAAAAGATTGTTCAAATATAGTAATGATTTGAATTCATGATAAGGGATTGATGGACAAAAATTCGTCTGCCTGTCTTTTTGAACAGAAGATTAACATTCTAGACAAGTAAGAATAATTGGTGATTCACACCCAAGTGTTTACCCAATACTGGCGGCTAATTAAGAACTACAATCAAATTTTTTGAAAACTGTACTGAAAGACTGCCCATCATTCTAAGTTTATGGAACAAAATTGATCATTGGAGAAAAGATTAACTATATATAGCCCGAAATTATTGCTTTGGAAACAGTTGATAAATGATCTTGATAACTAGTCATCCCCGGGGTTGACTTTACACGAGAGTGTGACATCCACTGCTCTTCTAGTCCTCTTCCTTTCACATCCTGGGCTTGTGCGCAGGGACTAGTGGAGTTACAGTAAACACATTCCAACCGAAAGTCTCACAGGGATCAAGTTATACAAACTCCTTCTTTTATAGAAATCTGAGAAGAAGTCTGATAAAGTTGCAGTTAGAATTTAAATAACTAAAAAATCGATTTAAAGAAATAAAACTGTTAGATCGCCGGTATTTTTCCTGACAAACAATTGACGAAATGGCGAAGAAGCATAGTATTAATCCTGAGTCACGTTGGCTAAAAATTAAAGCTTTTTGCAAATATCACAATCAATATTCTTATATCTTGCGCACAACAAAACTCACAACATAGTATAGGACATTCTCTGATCGACCAGAAAATTGGAATCTAATCAAGTGCTTACGACAACTTCCCCATTATTCATCTTTGAGAGCTTCTAAGGGATCTACGCTTTGTCCACTAGAAACTGAAAAGGATCCAGTGTAGTATTGTTCAAAGGACACGACATTTGCTTTCTGTGATGCCAAGATGGAATTCTTTAAGAGTAAGGTGCAAGGGGCATACTTAAGTTGGAGGGTGTTTGGATTGTTGTTGCCTATCTAGTGTTGCTGCCCACTTTCATAACTCTAGTCTTCTTGTTGCTGATGCACAGTCCAATCTTATAAGCGTTCTGCTACAGGGATGTTGTTAGATCTTGAAGGTCTGCTATGTCTTCAGAAAAAAGGTAATATCATTGGCAAAGTCCAAGTCTTTAAGTCTTGATTTCATTGTCCAAGGGATTTCCCTGTCTACTCCACTGTCAGTCTTTTTCAAAGCGAAATCAGCCACCAGAAGGAACACGAGGGGAGACAATATGCAGCCTTGTCTGACCACAGAGACGATGTCGAAAAACCCTGCTCTACATGATTCCTTACTCACATAACACTGCGAATTTGCATACAGACCACCGAAGATGGCGAAGACGCTTTCTGGCATCCCATAAGAGCTGCCACGGTTTTCAACTATTGTTAAGTTGCAAAAAATAAAAGGATACGGAAGACAAGTTTTCGAGTTTTAGCAGGCAAGAAAACAGCAGAAGTATTACATTACTCGCTAAATGACATATTTCAGCAGACTGTAGAAAAACTATTAAGGCAATTACTCAACACATACCCAAAGCACTGTGAAAAATTGTGTAGGAATTTGATGCAATGTTTGTCTTTCCCGGTTGACATTCCTGTTCCGCTGGTTATGACGATGTCGAATTTACGAAGAAGATTGGGTTTCGTCGATGGAAAAAAAGAACACGAAAAAGACGGTGCAATAGCAAAGTACGTAAATGCTCAGTGCTGCCAAGTTTCAATGGTGTCTTGGACAGATTGCGAGAGTGAAACAGGGTTCAAGCTATCGGATAAAGGTCGCTAAAAATCGGTGAAGGTGCAGGTGCAACAGAGACCAGGGATTTGCTCACTTAGATAGATTTCGAATTTCTGCATTTTTTCTATTTCTTTGAAGACATCTTGTCTATAGTTTACAAGGTTTCGGACCAACTGCACGATCCAAAATTAAATTAGGTAAAATCATGCCAACTTATTTCCACAATGCAATAAGAGACGCAAAATAAAAGAAATGTGGCCATGATCACATACCATGATGAGGTCGAGAGACTACGCAGACAATGCAACATAAATGTCAGAAGGAAACCAAACAGATATCTGAGATCAACAGGAGCTCTTACTTTTAGAGATTATATATTAATGAATGCCGTTGAAAGTGAGAGAGTGTAAATCCAAAAATTCCTCCTCATACAAAGACATCACGCGAGAAATCGTAGCAGTTTTCCTTGCAAATGAGAGTTTCCTAAACAACAATGCATTAAAAGAAACGCATTGAGATACCAAATCTGTAATGATTGGCCATGACCTACCCTTGGTAACAAACAGACTGGTTGGTGATTGCAAAACGCTTTCAGAGCTACTCACGCAGATTTTTTCTTACAAACAGGTATTAGAGTGCATGTATATTCATTTCTAATTTCCAGGGACACAAATGCCAAATTTTCCATTGAGGTGTGCGTTGAAGGGCGTTTTTGCCTCAACTGACCAATTTCTGCAAAGTAGATGTTGGGGCCACTTTCGCATTTCTTTGAAGTTTGCGCATCCTACGCCGCGTATAACACGAAAACGAGATTAAGTATGTACATTTCACAAAAAAGTCGTTGTCATCGTAGTTAACTATGCAGTTCCCTTCTCAGAGCGTTAAGAAGCAGTAAAAATATATCAGTTTAGAGAAGATGAGAATAAACCAAAGAGCAATCCCTAGCTTTCGTAACCATAACTAAGCAAAAATACATCCAAACTAAACATAACTGTAACCGTCATTAAGATGCATCTTAGGCGTCTCCCCCGACAAAGGCAACTGGGATCGGTGGTGAAATTATTTGGGGGTGTGAAACCCCCACCCCTAATTTGCGTCCCCTGTTAATTTCCGTTACTTTGTCTAAAATGACTGCAACGTGCGAAAGGAGAATTTCAAACATGAATCTGGTTAAAACATGCTTCGGAAATTGAATGTGTCACAACTGATCATTTAAGCAACCTAGCTCTACTATCCATTGACTCCGTTCGCTTATCAAATTATGATTTCTTTTTACATATTATATTATTTTTGTTGCTTGCTAAATGTACCTTCACAATGCTAAAGGTAACAGTTGCTTGAAGTTGCTCTCCACATCTGAGTAATGGCTTATGACGGGTAGAAGTGATATGAATTGCAAATTGGTCAAACTGGCAAAATCAAACTTCAATCCTGCTTCTCAATAAAACAGATATCAAATGCAAATATAATGCTCATTTTGTCGGTATATTATTTTAATCCAGTATACCACATATTTTAATCTAGTATATCTCATGATTACCCATGACAGCCGCCCCCCCCCCCCTCGCTGCTATGTACGCACACAAGATTTCTCGGGCAATAACCGGCCCTGGACCTAGACATTATAAGCTCAAATTTACCTAACAGATTCAACTTCTCTCCAGGTCCCTAAAAGTACAGGCGTATGACTGTTTCATTGTAGACTTGACAATGATTAAAGTAACCTCTCACTACGAAGATAGCAGCAACCGTTTCAGATTACGCTACGTGGCTGACACCTAACTTTGGTTTCCATATAGAAACGACATTTGAGATTACAAAAAGGTATCATTACCATAATGGGGTATTTCCAGAGAAGTGGATTAAATGTAGCACGGTTATTTAAAATATTTTAGTGATACGAGTACTGAAGTAGCTATTGCAATGTTTAGTAGAGGTTCCGCTTGAACGGATTTAGCCCATACAAATCCGTAATCAGCTTTTCAACTAGGAACACTTCTTGTGTGAACGAAGATAAGTGCAGTTGACAAATGTCACAAGTTTAAAGGAACAGTATGACGTGATCATCACCAATCTGGCATTGTGATGCTTTAGACGTTTATACCTTTATATCAAGTCGTAAAATGTATCTGCTGAGGTAGTATAAAATCATCTAACACTGACGGCAGTGAAATAAGAAATACAAATGAAACTCAATTTATGAGTTCACCCTTACCCAACGCTAGTTACGGCTCGTAATACCAAGCACTTTAAATTTCCTCACCAAACTTTTGGTCAGAATAGCTGTTTGGTCTATGTGTTGCCTTCAGACTCTGAAGGTTGTGAGTTCAATTCCCTAGGCTCCGTCTCAATGGTAATCCTTCCATCATGAGTATCACATATAAATGCACATACATAGATCCATATGAAATCCATATATGTTCCCCTTCGTCCTGTGATATGTGAGCAGCTAATCTTGATGTATGAGATGACGTACAAAACGCAATGCAATTTTGAAGGTTTCCAGTACTAATGTATGGTGTGATACTGTCCTTGCAATTTGTTTGGAATTACTTCAGCTCCTATAAGATCTACCTGCTCTAGTTGACGTCATATATTTCTACGTCGAATAGACTTAATCAACTTCACTGACGTCAAAATAATGTTGATTAAGGCAGAGACGAAGCTAAGAGTGACCGGAAATCGCAATCGTAGATGATTTTGGGTGATACGTTGATATTCAGTGGTCTATGATGACGATATATCATTGATATAAATTTTGTTTCTTTTCTTGTTCGTCAAGCAATACTCGAAAAACAAGTCCACTTCCCTGACTCTGTACTACTCGTTAGCACTGCACATGCTCATAACACCCCCAAACCATGTCCAACTTCTTCTGTTGATTTTATATGACTGACTTAAAATGACATTTACTGACGTAAATTCGTCGCATTTGGAAACAACAAAAGCAACAGGTGTTCAAAACATTTAAAACCTATTCGCCAGACAAGCCGACCTCAGCATCCTATGCAAATAATGGAATATTTCTTTTAAACAATTTTTGTGAAGAAATCTAGTTATAGTTGTCAGTACAGACAGGGAGTTTGCCTTCATTTTGTAGCTGCTATCTACAACGATCACGAAAGAGAATACCAGTGAAAGCAAAATTAAAGTTGGCAATTGTGGTGAATTAAGCTGGGATCCCCACAAAACTTCAGAATAAATTAAACTGTAGAAGACTGCCCAAATTGGCCCACACAAACAAGGCTTGACACGAAAGGCAAAATACGATCAATTAACTAAATTCTTGAAATCATCACAAATCGAATAAATAAAAGCAAAAGCATGAAAGGATCTCACAAAGCGCATTGTCTCTGTAGCTAACACAGTTCTGGTAACGTTCTTTACTAATATCTTCCATGTAAATGTCTCCTAGCTCGTCGCAAAGTTCTCGTTATTTTGTTTGTACACAGGTTCCTCCTCTCCTTTGCTCACGCATCCACTTCCTACATCTATTGTTGTACTACCCAATTGAACACGACTTCACAGCGTTGTACACCTTATCCACAAACTCTCCCTGTTTAAATTCGATGGATGTCAAATATAAAGTCAAGAGTAAGTGTCAATGTCTTCGACATGCTCAAATGTCTCTTCGACATTGGCCGCCGCACCATGGCTGCTTTCCTTTATGGTCGAAATTCTCTTGCTTTTGCATTTTCTTTATCCTTGTCTCCTTAGGTCTGCTATAGTGCAACTCAACTGAGTACAGAAATCGAATTAGTTTCTCCAAGAATAACAGAGAGGCTCTCAACCTCACTGCACGATGTTGTCTCTACCTGGTATCATTTCAGTGACTATGTCTATCTTCCAAAGTGTGCAATTCTTATCTTCGCCCTCGATCATGACTACATCTTCAACCTCTAGATTTGATTGTTCCCTGTAATTCATAGCATTGTGCCTTTCTCTGAGAGCTCTTATATACTCCCATTGCCACCTCTTCCAAAGTCTGTCCTTGCACTTTCTCAGATACGTCACTCTCTTCCTCAGGTCCCTATCTTGAAATATCTGATGGTTCCTTGTCTGGCAGGCAATTGGCTTTCCTGAAGATGAGCATGTTGGGCTTAAGTACTGGCTATCTCCACATCTCCACATATCTTCAATGTTAAGAATGATCTGAATTGTTTGAACGAATGACTATGACTTTGTACAATGCTCCTTTTACGATGCTCACCATCCTTTCAAAAAATCCATCCCACTAGCTGGTACGACTGAGATTGAACTGTCATTTTATTCCCTGTTGTGCGAGGCATTTTTTTCAGTTTTGAGACTTTCTTTATCCACTTGGACGCTGCGATGAATTTGCTTTGGTTGTCTGATATCATCTTTGATGGTCTACCTCTTGCTGCCATGAATCGTTTGAGACTTAATAGAAATTCCTCAAATGTCCTGTTGGGTAGTAACTCTAAATGCAGACCTCTGGTTAAACCTGTAGGTGTAAAGGATTATATATGCTTTGCTTGTAACTGTGATTAGGCCTGCAAAATCTACTTCCACCACAATGGTATGCTTCCTTCAGATCGCTCTCTTGGGGCAGATTCCCTTGTAGAAGTGCAGGTGCAGATGTGGCATGAAACTGCTTGCATTCAGGGCAGTTCTTTAACATTTTTTTCGTTACACTTCGTTTCTTTCGTTACTCATTATCATAAAACCGATTTGTTCTTGGATCTCTGTGGTTGTTAATGGGCCTTTAATTCTCTGATTGTTTTTTAATTGTTAATGAATCTTTTCATCCAAGCTAACACTCTAACAGTGGTCCACCAGGTATTTCTTTGAAGTAGGGCATCCATTCTGTCTGCTTCTCTCACCACAGAAAATTGCACAATCTCCTTTACTATCCTTCATTCTGAATCTGAACTATAACTTGGCTTTGTAACTATCATAGTTCTCCACATTTCTGGCGTGTTTAACCATGGTGGTCCCCTCAGTCACTTGTCATTTGCCTGCAAATTACTCCCTCCTCGACTTCCAATGTCTGTTGGATTCTCCTCTGTGGGGACATACCTCCAGCTACACCTTCTCTCATTTATCTTCTTCACAAATCACAGTTTGAGGCAAATTACTTGTATTTTAATCCTTCTTGAAGCCAATGCAATCACACAGTTGACTCCGTCCTACAATAGATTGCTGTCACTGTGATCTGTGCAAGAGCCGTTGTGGTCTTGTCAAACAAATTAGTTGCCATTTGACATCCAGCAAGCTGTAACCTCGGAATGGTAAGATCACAGTTTGCAGGCCTCGACTTAGCAACTAGTAAACCTTGCGTGACTTCTTGTACGTGCTTAACAGCTGCATACACAGTGGCACAGCATCCTGAGATCCTGGTATCAGAAAATCCATGTAGCTTTTGGAGACTATATCTTCCCTCCCTTGGAATTACAATTTCGGACGGCAAAGTTTTAGGTCATTATTTGCATTGCTTCTTCAAATCGTCAAGAAGCTCACTATGCCAGAAAACCTTTCTCGCACAGATGTCATGGAAGATTAATTTTGCTGTCAACAATAGTGGTTATGCAATCCCCGTAAGATCAATATATATCGTGGCTATAGTGCGCAGCAATATTTGGTCGCAGTTGGCTCACATTCTTGGAATGTGACTGAAATGTTATCATTTCCTTTTTCTCATACTACACCAAGACGTTTTGTCACGGATGATTTGGTTCCCAGCCTTTCTTTGGCAAATGTTGACTCATCATCATTTGTTGTTTCTCCGTCTAATTGGATTTCATTGGAATGCCACTTGTCGAGTTCGGACCCGCCCAGCTTTGAATTTGTTAACTGCAGTTTCTTTCAGGTCTTTGACCTTTTCTACATTGCTTCCTCCCAGGTTAATGTCGTCAAAACAGATCCCCTCTCTAATCTCTCTCACATGGTCTGGGTGATGCATTGCAAACTTATACAGATACTTTTCCAGCATTCCTCCCAGAAAAAGGGTTCTTGGGCCTAATCCAAACAAAACCGTTATTACTCTGTAAATAATTGGTTTCTTCCTTTCTAAGTCTTCAGTTAATAGAACAGTAGAACATCTCTCTCTTATTTTCTGACCAAAACTTGGAGAAATACTTGTTTCTTGTCTCCGGCTCGAAATATTGGCTTGAATCTGACCCGTATGTCTAAAATCTTGCACAGCAATGGTGGGCCAACTTCCAGGCATTCATTAAGAGGTAGCGACTGTGAATCTGCTTTGGATGATGCGCCGTATACTATAAGTACTTTTGGTGGATTGTGCATTTTCTCTCATCACTAGCTTGTGTGGGATGTAATGCTCAGGACCTTCTTGTTTCTTCGGTGCAACTTCTACAATCCCTTTTCTCAACTGATCTTAAATTATATGCTTTAAGTAGCTCTGGTTGTTTTTCCAAGCATCGAATTAAAAAATTGAATTTTCCTTTTGCGCTTGTTGGCAATACAGGATGTGTTGCCTTCCATGAGGGTGATGTTTCGTATCTCTCATTCTCTATTTGCACAAGGTGCTCCTTAAGATTTTCATAAACACTCGACTGATTCCCTTCAGTTCTCTTCTCAACTCCAATCTTATCAATGCTGTACAGCTGCATGTAGTCATTATCAGAAGTTCTATTGTACACGAGGGCTGAGCGAGTACCTTCTCTCCCTGGGGACATTATCACCACTCAATGCTAGTTTTTTCTGCTATAGGATCTCCAGCATTTTTCAGCTTTTGTTGGTGTTGATGTTTTTGATGACTGAAATTGTATACATTTATATTTCTGACTGATTTCCCTAGCAGTGTTTCAATGTGCTCTTGTCTCACAGGGCTCCTTTTGCTCCAGTCCACCAGCGTAAACGGCATGTAGTTGCTGCTTAATCCTGTGTCATGGAGAGGGCTACACTTCATTCCCTCAGCAATGATTACAACCACTGGATGTATCACACTGTTGTTGGTAGCGGTTGTCTACCCTGGCTCCTTTTGCTTGTTGTCACATATTGAAGTGTGGCGTCTCTTATAACAGGCTTGACATTTTGTTTTACTCGTACAATAACTTGCTCTGACTTTTCCCCCGTTACAGTTAAAGCAATGTAGTTTGCTGTTCAAAATCTTTTTTCTCTCTACCACAGTTTTTACTGACTCGCAGTCTGAAGCTTTATGGTCACTCTTTTCACAATAGATGCATGCTCGTGGTTTTGCATGATCTCTGCATGAAAACGTTTTCTCTCTCCTAAAATACTTTGATTGTGGTCTTGTATCTCTTTCTCCAATTTCCACCGGGTTTCTCTCTATCCACCCTCTAAAGGCCTCAAGCAACTCCCGAAAACCCCATTCCTTCCACTTTGGATCTATTCTAGTAACGTCTGAACAAAAACCCTCAAGTTTGTCCAATGTCATGCGCACACTACCTGCTACATTCCCTAGTTTGCCTAACATGTCTAGAGCTTGAACATGACAAAGGCGCTGATTATAAAAGTCATGGATTTTAGGCTGGCATGTTCCACGAATGGTTAGCAGGGCAAATCTGCTGTATATGTGCATAAACAACGTCTGCAGAATCCCCGTATTTCTGTCGTAACATTGTCCTGTCTAGTTTATACCCCCCACTGTTAGCTGGAAGATTTTCAATAGTTGATCGGACTTTAGGAACAAATATGACAATTTGGCCTCATCATTAATTGGCGCATTATCAATCTGAGTCTCAAAGAGGCTCCAGAAACTTACCCAGTCTAAGTTTGTACCTTAAAACACACTTTGTTTCAGCCAAATCTAGTTTCCTTCTTTCCAGTTCTAGGGCAATTTTTTTCTGTCTAATCTGCCCTGCAACTTGAGCTTCTTCCTCTGCTATTCTCAGCTTGGCATTCACCCTAGCCTCGTGTTCTAGCTGTTCCACTCTCTCATTTTCTCTCATTTGCTCTTCACATGCAGACAACTTTGAATCAAGGACGTTAATGGAGCCTTCATACGGCTCTAAAGATTCCTTTGCCTTCTTTGTTCAGTTATCTATGGCCTATTCTTGCTCGTCCAAATCAGTGAAAATTCCCTGGCTGTCCCAAATCAGGTCTAAACACCCATCTAATTTAGTTTGCAAAAGTTTTTGTTGGTGATCTACTTTGCTCTGATCAAAATATACCAATTTCTTTAGCGTTGATGGGAAGGAAGAAAAATTCTAAGTAAGCTTAAATTAGGAGTCAGAAGAAGCGTCACTGCCGCCATTTTGCTTATTTGCTTCAACAGCCGTTGTTTGCCCCTTCAAAGGCATAATAAAACGCACAGATTTGTTCCATAAAACATGAAAGTTCGATTACAATAACAGTCTCATGAGTAAATGCCGTGCCACTTTTGTGGTGAATTAAGCGAAAATCCCCACACAACTTCGAAATAAATCAAAGTGTAAAAGATTCACTGTAAAAAGATCTTACAAAGTGCGTTGTCTCTGTTGCTAATAAAGTTCTGATTAAGTTCTTGCTAATAAAGTTCTGATTAAGTTCTTTACAAATATCTCCCATGTAAGTATCTCCTAGCTCGTCGCAAATTTTTCCTTATTCCTTTTCTATACAAGTTCCTTCTCTCCTTTGCTCACATATCCATGAGCACGCCCTCTTCCTATCCCTATTGTTGTACTACTCATTAGAATACGACTTCACAGCGGCATACAACTTCCCCACACAACATGAATAACTAGTGATTTTTCTTGTGGCTCAACTTTATGGCAGATGCAATGCAAGTAATCAACTTTCCGTTATACGACGCGAATTTGACCCAGGCCCATCTGCTGAAAGTGCTTGAAGAAGCCTTATACAAGTTTGGTCTGCATCTCAACTCTAGCAAAGCCAAAGTCCATATATTTATTCCTCTTCAAGATCCTGTCATCAAATTTTCTAATCAGAACACACTAAAAGTGTAGAAGATTTTAAATATCTGGAGTCGCATGTTGCTAGTATTGACCAAGAGATAAAGATTAGAAATACACTTGCATGGAATGCCTGCCTTAAGCTAGGAAAAATCTGGCAACAAATATACAACAGTAACGTAAGCTGTAGTGGTAATCAATGTAATATTGCAATAAACCTTGATATTTTTTACCAAAGTTGACCATGATTTAGGCTTAAACATTAAGATTACTAATGATCTTTTTAAAAACGAGACTTGCGTTCTTACAAGAACTTTAGTACTTGTCTTGTCAGTTTAGTTTCGAGTCCAAGAATACAACTAGAATATTAAGGCCCAACTGGAACTCGTTTTTTGCTACAATAGGAAAAAATTACTGACATGGAACTAAGCTTACTTACACGAGTCTTGATAATCCATTCGTGCATCTATAAGTTCTCCTAGCCCATGGAAAATCTACTTTGTTGCTCAGGGCACTCTTTGATTCCAATGCTGTTATCCACCGTTTTGCCTTAAAATCCACCAGTTGTTAGAAAGTTGCTGGCAGATTGCGATCAGAGAGCAAAATTTACCAGCAACATTGCAGCAATTTTAGTGTGAAAACTAGGATTACCAAGGCCTAGTGATCTGCCTGAACAATTTGCCAACAACTTTCCAGCAACTTCCACAGCCTCTCTGAGCAAGTTGCCATTTATAATACACATACAACTTGGTTAAAATTTTTGAGTTGTCTGAAAGTTGCCCAACTTTGTTTGGCAAAAGGTTGATCGTGTGTGCCTACCTTAAGTCAAAGATGACCAAAGCAGCTTTCATAGACACTCTCATGAAGGACACTGGCTGTGTATCAACTTGAAGTATTAATGAAAGATTGGGGTGTATGGAAGGAGAACGTAGATGAGGTTGGGCCTTGGAGCCGACGAAATTAAGTAAAGTATTACTCCCACTACTAAGGGCTTGTTAGGCTGAAAATTCACGGACTGATTGTTATCTTCTTCAAAAGGACGGTAAAGTTACAAATTTGTCTTATTTTATAGTTATATACTAGCCTCACGGCACTGCAATGTTGCTAATTTAATATACTCTGGAACAGGCTCGAGATACGAAGCTGGTAAAATCAAATAATAAAGAAATAAACACTGTCATTTTCTCCAAATATCACACCTCTGCTAAACGTTGTCTAAAACATTTATTTTGGCTCGCACATTTCTAACAGAATACTGATGCAACAAATTACCGATTCTTCTTTACTTCTACGGTCTATCTCGTTGCATTTATTTTTGGGAAAGACGTATTAAGATCTTTGTTATAATCTTCAATTCAAGCTGAAATTGTTCAAGCCCGTAGAAGATAATACTAAGCTTCAACGACACTGAAAGTGCATTTATTGGAAATGTTAAAGGCAACATGGAAAATTCAATAACGTTTCCTCGCTGGTTTGCATGGAAAATGACGGCAAATTTCTGTAATTTATTGGAAGAAGTTGAATATTTGCGGACAGCTGAATCGAAGTGAGATTGAAAGATTTTTCAGATTCAAAGAAAAGACAGACATATTGTATATACAAACTGACTTCTTCGACAAGTTATCAAATTGCGGAGGAAGAACATGCAAACTTTGAAAATTGTTCAATAGATTTTCGTAACCAACTTACCATTCCTGTTGAGTGGAAAGCAAGACTTGCGAAGATAAACAAACTATCGTATCAAAATATCAGCCAGTATGCTTTTCTTTCACACTTTTATCACAAAATCGTAAAAATTGTAACAAAATCTACAATGTCTTGCTCTGATTTGACATTGTGAATGATTGCACTCGGGTTTTGTAAACTGACGCGAGCAATTATTCCGTGCCGCAATTTTTAAGTGTTAACACATTTCTTTCGAATGACTTTACTTACCTTTAATTATTGTTCGTGTCAAGTATAAACAATAATAAGAGATACAGCAACCGAAACCAGTGGCAAAAATCGTCCTCCTTCCCCTAAAAGAAGTATGGAAAATGAAAAGTACAATAGTGATTCTGATGACAATTCGTAAAGGTATAAACTCAAATACGCAAACACGTTTTTGTTAATCTTCAAGTTTTTCATTTACCTTGTCATAGATGTAGGACCGTTAATTAAATCAATCATTTACACTCCAGAGTCTGAGCTGTGACTCATACACTGGAGTATAATTGAGTCACGTTGAACGGTAGGGTGGCGCAGTTAGAGGACCCTCTGATCTAAAATGGTCAGAATCGACTCTCATAGCTCCAGTCTACGGATCATATCAAATAGTTTATGTAGTTGTAATAATTCGATGAGTAAATAGTAATATACAGCCATGTTGCCAACTTTTTAAAAGAGAGTCTACTGTTCTTTCCGAGAGGTTGAGGTACGAAAATAACATTGTTCATTTCACGTGGTAAGAAACGTCATTTCTAATAAACGAGGGTATCGAAAAGCAAGAAAAATTAGTTTTACTGAAGAAAACATTAATTATGTTTTCTCTTAGACAAGAAGTCTAGGTGGTTGAATGTGATTGAGGACTACGAACGTCGTCTTCATTCAGATTGATCTTTAGTTCTAGTTGTTACGCAACATAACAACATGCAAATACAATATAACTGAAGTAAAAATACTTGGCATTATCGTTCTATGACGACAAGAGCGATAGTTTTCATGGAAGGTATGTTCGCCAAGTTATCTTTAAACAAAAGTAAAGACGTGAGAATGATATACTCCGACATAAATTCATTACGTATCTTAGCATAGTCCCCAGCTGATTAAAAATATTGTTCATACATTATTAATCATTATATTCTAACTATTATTTTGTCAGTCGTAAATTTATTTAACCGGGAAATCGCCCTGTGCACAGTAGCAAAGTCTAAAAAAAATCACAATTAAGTATTTTGATTTGAAATTATGGCCCAAGCATAAAGTTCAATGTTCATTTTTTTCTCTATGATGTACATTTGGGGGAGTTTCGCCTTAGACGTTAACTGTTTAGACTATCCAGTTCGTCTCTCTTCAAATACCTCATTTAATCTAACAAAAGCGATTATAATAAGTAGGAGGTGCCCGCAATTAAAGTTGTAATATACATAAGAAGATAATAAATGCTGATGCTGTTCGATGTTAATTCTCTGTTGTTTACTCTCCGGAAAAGGGAGGCATGCATCTGCTGCCTTGAATTACGTAGTAATTACAACCATATTCACATTCAAAAGCAAACGAGCAGGAAATTCAAAACACCATGTTTTTAATGATGGACTTAAAGTCAGTATAGCCCTCTGATGTATCCGTGTTGTTATGTCGTATAATGTCATATATTGATCTGAAGAGAAATGGATTCATGAGGATGAGGATTACAAGTAGGGCTTTTGTTCACTTGAACTTAAACATAACAGCAAAAATACATCTGAAGTTAGTCAATACAATAAAAAGAGCAGATTGATTATTCTTGCAGTCACAGGAACGAAAGCTCTCTATTGATTTAAAGGCGACGTAGCTCATAAATTCACATCTGCTGTGCACCTAAAAATGTATTAAACTCTAAATTACTCTTGCATTTTTCTTAATCTTTGGAGTCCTCTGAACTAATTTGCTGACGTAAGCCACGGAAACTCAAATATTTCAGTCGTTTTAGTGGTATGCATAGATGAGTAGTAGAATCACATGATCCTGGATTTAAAAATCTTGAATTTGAAAATTGTCACATAAAGTGTAAAGAGAGGTACCAACTCTGTTTAATCCCTTGCGCAAGGAAACACGAGGTGTGGTCACATTAAAAGGAAAGATAGTACTTTAGTGGGTGGTCTGCAAAAACCTCATACCTTGTGACAATAGCACGTGTAAAAAAAAACTCAAGAAAAGAAGACCTGATCTACTTCTATCTGGAACTAGCACAAGCCGTGATAAACGGATGCCTCGTAGGCACAAAACGCATAACGTTTGTAGGAGTACCAATAGCATAAGTGGACGATTAGGGCTAGGTTAGTAGGAAAAGTATCAGATATTCTGTTGTGGAAGACCTATGTTAAAGTTCCCATTAAGAATGATCATACCCTTTCCCTCTATTATTTTGCCAAGATACCCTAGCTTTGGTTGCTATGATATGCATTAATTGTCCATAAAGGTTGTCAACCTTATCTGAATGTAATAAATCATTTACCCCCCAAAACACATTTGCGTTTGTCAGGACAAACTAGTCCCATTACAAATTGAAAATTGATCTAATGAGTCAAGTTTTATGTTAGGTGTTGTAAACAGTCGCAGATGGGTATGGAGTTTTGTCATTGGTTTAGTACATAATCGAAAGTGATCAATGACGAAGGTAGGATTCTGTTTTTGGCCTACAATAACTTTGTGTGCATTGAAGGCCATTAGTGACCAATCTTGATGTTCTGTTCATGATAAAGATTACATACATTTAATACTCCTTATAAGATTTAACATCATCCTTAACAATCGCGTGACTCCTCTTGAATCAATAATCCATAGATTTATGCCTCTGGCTGTCAAGGATTATCTTGGTTATATGTAGACGGAGATTAGAAGAAATTTGAGCATTAAAATTGTTGAAATGTGCGTCATGTCTTTCATGTTTGTTCAAAAGTTTACATCCAAACATTTGTAAATTATTGCTACCAGCACACGCCATACGCTACACTTAAAAACCTTTTAAGAGCAATAACATTCTTCCACACTACCAACTCTCTCGGCTAATGAATCCAGCAGCATCGTAATAAATTACACCAGCATTATCTTACTCTGCGTACACCTTCAAGAATTCTGTAATCATATATCAGGCAGTGATATATTAATTGAGAACATTGCAATATCACTCAGTACAAGTCAATGAACTAAGGCTAGTCAATACAAAGATAATTTTGACCAGGAACCACTTGGTAAAATAGAGCCACACAATATTGAAATCTTATGGCCCGAAACAATTGTTAACCACTCCCACGAGAATTACGAACATAACACTGACGTAATCTGTAGTAATGAGCTGCAAAATTGTTTGAAATAAAGTAATTCCAGGTGGACTGGGTGGTCGTAAACTAAATGCCTATGACCAGAGGCATCAAAATATAAAACAACTAAGTAAGTCAGGCTGTCGTACTTTAACAGTCATCTCACTGGAAACGGAGGAAATCATCTGGCATCAAGAACCATTCATTGGAATGTTAAAAGATACAATTACAGTTCTGGTTAAGCCCCTGATATATGAAATAAACCTGTCCCTAACAAAAGGAACTGTACATACAGGGTGGAAGGCTCACATAGGGTTCCGACTCGATCATTAACAGTACAAAACGAGGGAGGCTGATAAAGGAAAGCTTACAGGTTTAATGCTTGTAGGTTTGTCGGCGGGGAAGCCGCGGCTCCACATTTTGGCAGCAAATAAGTCTTCGAAATGGGCATGTTAGTTAGAATGATGAGCCCTTCAGTTTTACTTTATTGTTCCGTTATTACAAATTGCCATTGTATCCTTTGTCGTCTGTGAGGAGGGCAATGCATTTATCTATCATTAAGGTACAATCAGGAGAGGCATGAATTTAGCAGCATGAAGACGTTTTCTTTCGATCATTCCGCGATTGAGAGTTACAAGATTCTTTGATTCTGTGTTTTGAACTTCGTGCTGATATTGGAATTCAACTTTGACAACGAATGGCTCGTTTATTGCTGAAAGTAGTAAGAGCGTATAATACAGACTTCTTTCTCGTACGAAAAAGTATCTATTTATAATTTTCTGTAGAAGGGGCAAGTCATTATTTATGCCAGGTAGCGGCTCTGAGGAAACTGCAATAGGCAATTTCTGTAGCCCTTACAAATTTGTAAAATCTCAGCTCTTAGAGAGACCACAAAAAGCTCTTCAATCTTGTATAATTTCTTTCGACTTTCTATATTGCTTTGAAAATTTGCGACTCTGCGCTGAAAACATACTTAAGAGCTTTTTTCGCCGAGCTAATTGACTAGTTTCGATACATGTTTCAGATAAATAGGTTGCCATATATCTATACTTTCCTTTCTGACGATTCATACTCTGAAGAGTGTCAGACAAAAAAGCTATTAAGTATGTTTCATCGTAATGTCACAAATTTTCAAGGCGATATTCAAGTTTTGTACCACAAAAGGATTGTTCAAGATTTTCTATCTGTTAAGATCAGAGTCCTAGTTACGGTGGATTTGGCTAATGGCCTCCGATACCCACTCCCCCTTCCACATAATGTATATATGTCCCTAGATGCTATTGCTAGGTTCATGTGTATGTGTGTTTGTCTGTTTGTATATTTTATACTAATGCAGAGAAGCTTATAAGTGACGTGGGCTTGTGTTGCTATGGGTGTTTTGTGTAAAACTCACATTCGACAAAATTCGACAATAAGACAAAGCTGAGGATAATATTATAAATTCAATTCCATCATTCTTAACAGATTGTGGCTGAACCTCCTCCCCTAACGAGAAAATTCCGCTGTCCGTGATGAGATGGATTTTTGGACCGTCTTTTACTAATAAGTAGAATTAGGCTTTATATCTCAAGAAGTTGACAAAATATTTTGTTTATTCGGGAATAAAGAATTATCATTTTTCGAGGGTAAAATAGGCCATTGCCCCTGCTGCCTGTCTTCTCTGTAGGTGGCTCTGATTTTATTCACACAGTTGCCATAATATTGCAAAATGTTGAGGATGCTTAAGCAATTGTTAAACAAAGCATGCTACAAAATGGCAAATGCAGAATCTTTGTAATGGAGCTCGGAAGTCAGCTTTTGACTAACATTCTCATGCTTTCAAATTTTTAATTTTACCAACGAAATATTCAGAGGCATAACCAAGAATAGAAGGAGTTGTGCTAAGGGTAAGATTAGCGAGAGCTTTAATGTCTTTGACATTATAAAAAGTTGTTGAAATAACTGATACATCAATTTGCGTTACTAATTGAACGAAGAATGGTATGATTCTCTTCATAAGAAACCTAGCAAATTCCTCACTAATTAACAATTGTTTCAATACTAGAGCATTTTGGCTGCGTTTTATTATATAGGGTTTCTGACGAAGCGGTTTCTAACTTTGAAAAAAGTGTATGTTATTGTTATAACATTTTATATTGGGAAAATTTATAACAGCTAAAGGGGTTAATTGGTCATAGCCATGGAGAAGACATTGCGATGGAAAAGTTAATATCAGATCAGATGAAAAAGAAGTTAAGATATTGGGAAAGATATCGGGATGTAAGACTTCGGAAATTGGTTTCATCTCCTCTCAGTCGTTATGAAAGACTTACAGGCAAAACAGCAAGCAAATGAAAAACGAATATCACCAGAGAGAAGCAGTTAAGTGTCAGGCCTTTCTTTCAAGTCAAGCGAAGAAAACTAACATTCTAAAACTGACGGCCACAAGCCACAGGAGCAAGTCTGAAGAAAATCGTAGGCGAATAAGACCTATTATAAAGACTGTTCTATTTTGTGGACAAAATAACATTGCACTTTGAGGGACAGACAACGTCCACTACAAGTTAACAGTCTTAAAAATGGCGAAGGAAAGGCTTTTGAAGTTTCCAGTGCAATCAAGAAGCAAAGAATTTGAAAGAAAAGTAAACAACAATGTAATGTTGTTCATTTTAGATTAAGTCCAAAATAAAGTTATAAAATATATTGATAGCAAGTTAAAAGGTAAGGTAATTGCAAGGGTAAAAAGCTGGTTTTTATGTCATCATGGGGAACGAGACTACATATGCATCATAAGTGGAGCAACTAATTCTTTGAATTTTGAATCGTGTTGGGATGCTTAGGCCATAGCTTGGCGGCTACAGATAGTAAGGCTTTTCATCTAAAAGGTTGAATCTACTTTAGACTAGACTAGTCTATTTAAATTTCATCTTTTGAATTTTTCAGTCTTATACACAAACAAATTCATGTCACTTTACGTCGTGCAGTCAATTTCACTTTTCAAAATACTTTTGAAATTGCTGTTTAAATTAGTACAAGTTACGACTCTCCTTGATATCAAAGGTGATATCATTCCAAACCTAACCAGATTGGTAGGGAAACCCTTTTTAGAATACTATAGATTGTACCTTAGAAACAAAGACCTTGACATGTTACTTCACTACAATTAGGGAGAGGAATATTAGAAATTCTGTTGGAATCTATGAGGAGAAGTTATAGAGCCGAATAGTTCATAACGTCGCAAACTATGATTGTACGATAAAGCAGGGTTGGCAATGTACCCATAGAAAATTACTCAATTGGAAGAAAAATGTTTATAAAAGATGCAGGTTTAGAACGACTACTAAAATGATGATAAATTGGCATTTAGACATACACAAAGAGAAAGCTTTAACCAATTTTCGATAGAAAATTGAAAAACAGGATTATTAGTATTACCAAAGTTGGTAAGGTTTTTAAAACTTGAGCCTATCCTCAAGTCGGGTCTAATTTGTTACGAAATAAGTAAAATATATCTTTTTGATAAGCTGAAACGTCTCAAATAGCAAGTGCTTTCCGATAGCATCATCCATGTTTGGGATTGCATGCCTAAGATTTGATTCAAGGAAAGCAATTGTGTGCAGCAGGTTTATTCCCTTGTTTTACTCTTAGAGCAGACGTTAATGATTTAAAAAACAATGCACTTCAGCTAGTGTGTATATGAAGAGTCATGACATATATTTTACTATTTTCAAGGGCTCCACCCTTAAAATCCTGACTACTTCCCTGTGCTAGTTTGATCCCGTAAGCCAATATGTCTTTCTGTCTGACTTGCCTTCGTACGGAGTTATTAACACTGAATTGTTATGAGGTACTCGCTATTTGTTTACCATGAAACAAGTCGTTCACTACCAGAGGGCCCTTTCAAAAGTTATTTTTTATATTACATATTTATATTTTTATATTATATATTTTTATTACACTAGTTCCACAAGTATCTATCGTTGGACCTCCATCATTATAAAGCCGCTTTAAAGCTGAAAAGCTGAGTCACACTAAACATGTTACATCTACAGATGATACCTTCATCTTTTCTTCATTAAAATCAAGTTTGTAATTTATTTCAGTGGATCAAATCATCCTTTGTTTCTGCTGTGATGTGCTTGTGTGATCTGACGGTAAATTATTCCGGCCTTGTCCATGATGTGTAAGAACAATTACAACAACTAGAACTTTAGATATTTAGAGAAAGGTAGAGTTTTTCAAAATCTTCTTAAGTTGTGACAGACAGAATTCTGTTTGTATTCTTTGTGTACTTGAGATTGTGTCAGAGCTGTGTAGGAATGTGCTGCCGTACCCTGTCCAACAATCTCAAAGACGTTCTACCCATGTACCATTCTTCACAACGACACGTATAAAGATAAACAACATTACTGATTTGACTGGTGGGTAGAATATCCTTTCGACTACGGGGCAATAAAGACAGCTTACAAAAACTGGCCTAAGGGCACAAACAGAATAACGGGTCCTTATAACGCCTGCTACCTTACTTGTAAACTTGTCAGACTGGAGTCCTAACCAGGGAAGCCTAAGGTACCCTGGACACCTTGTGGGCCCAAATACAGGATCACGTGGTCTCACTATTAGTGCTCACCAGTAAAGGGACAGCTACTCTTATTAACTATAATTTCTGAATAAGTCCTTGCCAGGTCTGCTAGCCTTGTTCGACTGTCAGAGTGTGGTAAATTTGCATTGCTCGTAAGGGAGCTTTGCCAACTGCCTTTGCTTCCCTGGTTAGGACCCCAGTGTGACAAGTTTACAAGTAAGGTAGCAGGAGTTATAAGGACCCATTATTCTGTTTGTGCCCTTAGGCCAGTTTTTGTAAGCTGTCCCATTTTGCCCCGTAGTCGAAAGGATGTTCTACCCACTAGTCAAATCAGTAATGTTGTTTATCTTTATACATGTCGTTGTGAAGAACGGTACATGGGTAGAACGTCTTTGAGATTGCTGGACAGGGTACGGCAGCACATTCCTGCTGTCATTAGGCAAGGGAACAAGGCTGGGAGATGCCAACCCGAACCTGCCTGACGATTGTATCTCCAACAACATCCCTGGTAAGCTTGGTGGTGGGTCGGCAATTGCTGAACATCTTCTATTAAGCCCTGCATGCAAAGAAGACTATTCAGACAGCAGCTTTACTATTCTTTTTGGGGCAAGGAGTGACCTCCATTTGAAGGTGCTGGATTCAGTCTCCATATCGCTCCTATAGCCCTCATTATGTACGCAAAAGGAGTTTGTGTTTAAACTTGCACTATTTTAGTCATTTCAGTTGTTGTTTTTGTTTGTGACTGTAGTTTGTAGCGTAAATGTGATTTCATTGTCCCAATGTGTCAGTAACTTGTTATAACTTGTTCTATCATTTCTACTGTTCTTTTCACTATTGTGTAGCTGTTACGTAATTAACGTGGTTGGTCCCATTTCACTTTCTTATGTAGTGTTCTTTTGACCTGTCACTAGTTTTTCGCGCTCTTCTACTTTATTAACTGGTTATCGTAAATATTTGCAGTTTCGATGTCATGTCCGGAAGAGAATCAAACGAAAAGCTTCGACAAAAATGAAAGTAGCTTTTAATTGAGTGTATATATAAGTAAGAAAATACAACAAAAGGCGGCATTATGCTAAACTACTGTGAATGTATATGTATATATATATATATATATATATATATATATCAAGAGTGGGCAAAAACACAATATCTGCACTAAGTGGGAGCCGACTGTGCTCGATTTTGAAACACACACACTCAAAAGCCAACACTCAAACCTCAGTGACA
>JANTCA010031480.1:0-19632 GCA_024741275.1 Chironex yamaguchii | reverse complement strand
CATTTTTAACATTGTAATTGCAGAGCATTTTTAACATTGTAATTGCAGAGCATTTTTAACATTGTAATTGCAGAGCATTTTTAACATTGTAATTGCAGAGCACTTTTCACCTGAGTGCCTGACCTTGCCCCCGTGGCGAAGAGAAAGTAGTTGTGGGTCCTTATCTCCTTTTAGATTTTTGAATGGGTCCTTGCTACATGTGAGTTATTTCACACTTACAGCCCGGCGAGGGTGGGATATTGTTTTAAGAGGCTTCAAACATAACATATATCATATCTCAAAACTCAAGATCGAAACCACACACAATGTATGATTCAGAATAACTGTTACAATTTAACAACTGGAATTGTTAGTGGATATAGATATAGGAAAGTTAAATAGATTCAAACATGAAAAGGAAGTCATTGCTCAATATATTTGACAAGAAGAAAGATTTGGTAGCAGAATATACATCAACAGCAGTATCTGCTAGCAGAGCTAAAGCCATTTGAAGCAATTGAGAGAGAAGCAACTGAACAGAAGAAGGATGACACACCCATTGAGGAAAACAATCAAGATGAGTTCATCAAACCGACACTAAATGGTGCAAGGGGAGAAAGCTTGACATAAACTGGCTTGTTCACTCAAAATCCTGCCTAGAAGTTAGAAAAGAAATAGACGATAAAAAGAAACGCCAGAAAATGATACGTATGACGTGTCAGAAGTATGCGAATGAAGCTGTGAAGCTGTCATTGAATGGACACTTGCCAATGGAATCAAGCATTCGAGTCGATGGACAAGAAAATCTAAAATATGTGATTAATCATCTGTTGTCACCATATTATGAAGAAGTGAAACGGTTAAATCATTATGATGATGCTTGGAAGAAGATGTCAAAAGATCACCCTTGGATTAGAGTTTTTGAGAAATGTGGAACTGACACTCTAGAATTTATCAGTCTTAGCGGTTGATATGTATAACAATTGCAGAATAGAAACATCTAGTGCTAGACGTTGGCCATCAAGTCATGAGCTGCTCAGCATAGCAATAATTTGCTGCAAACTTTCCACTCAGAAGGATTTTACACTAAATTTGTTCCTTTCGCAAAAACCTACATCTCTCATTATTATGACCCAGCGACATATGCCGAAATGAGTGATATAATTGTGAGATATGAAATTGAAAAAAATTTTGGCTTTGCTAAAAGACAGCTTATTCTACTCGCTTCGAGTCGATGGAAGCTCAGATGGACAGCATGTAGATACTAATTTTGTAACTGTTTGATTCGTACCAAAGAATGAAGTATCATTACAAACGCTCTTTCTCAGTATTTCAACAAGTAAACAAGGTAGAGCACATGGTTTGTTAAACTCTCTTGTCCAATGCCCGGATGACATTGGAATAGACACTGAAAATCTGGTTGGTATAATAACTGATGGCAAGAGTGCAAATACTGGCAAAGATGGAGGGTTCTGGAAGCTTTTGAAAGAGCATATCGGAAGAGAAGTCCTGACAATATAGTGTGTTTGTCACCAATCTGATTTGGCTTTAGAATCATTGCTTGCTTACGCAACACAAGCAAAAAATTAAGACACATTTGAAAATCCACGTCTTGCTTCATCTTTTTGAAATCGCTTTTTATCGCCCATTCTTTCTTTGTCGCTCATCATTTCTTGTACTATTTTCCTAATGGTCTTCAATAGCAGACTAACATTGCCTGCTAACGTCCAACGATCTAAGTGTAAGCAGCCATGTTTTTTCTTCCTCTAATGCATGGTCATGGACACGTTACCATCTTTTAATTGTCAGATTGTGTTGCGACAGTCAGGACCTGGCTTTTTTATATTTCACCATTGGCTTGCGATAGCCAATTTTGAATAGCCTTTTGCTTCCGCCACATTCCTCCAATAACTCTTAGCCTACATTTTTTTAACTTTTCGCTGTCGTCTATGGAGCTACAAGAAGGCTACAGAAGCTAAACAGATGTGATGATCGAAGTAAATGAAGAGACAGTATCCCTCAAGGGGCCTCCCTGAATAGTTTACATAGTCCGCTGGCCTCGAAAGAGACAGGACAACAACAGGGGACGAGTGCACATGGCCAGTCATCAAAATCATTCCCAACAAGTCCTCGTGGCCAATGCATAGGTCAAAGCTGATTAAGAAGGGGACTCACTCTTCGTATTAGAGCTATTGGCGAAGAAAGTTCCTACGAAGCGCTTAACCAAGTACCTTTGCCTTTAAAATATGACTGTAGCAGCTGCTACAGTTGCGGTAGTCTGGATCTGCCTATGAGACTGTTTCCCGTTATCAGACAGTAACTTCTATTGGCAACACAAGTTACATTCTGTTATATCAGACTTTCAAAGTAAATACGTCATAGATGGTATTTTTAAACTTCTTTTGACGTGTATGCCAACTGTAAAATTTATCGTGATGAAATTGTGAAGCTTTCCTTCACTAGATTTATTAACTGTGTAAACAACAAGCCAAAGAAAAGCAAATTTTACAACTATTTAAAGGAAGCCATGAGACGTAAAAATCAAATTAAAAAGGCAACTTCGGCTGTTGATGTGTAGTTGACAAACAAATATCATAACTGGAGATTATTACTCATGAGCACACTAAATTTTAAAGAAGTACACGGATTAATGTTTGATCTCGTTATTGTACTTTTGTGTACCTTTTTACTAAGACCACGTAAGTAATTTGTGGAACCATTTCGCATGCCAATTTTTCATCAATGCACAAAATACATCCTCGTCGCCATCCGGATTTCCTGTACTCGAGAAAGCATTGCAGACATACTGATACGACCTGAACCATACACGTAACTTGACGTGCGTGAAAAGCAGATATAAACGTCACAATATCAAGTGGAGGTATAAGGGTCATGATCACTAAGAAAATGTCCGAAATATCAATGAAAGTGTCTGAAAACGAACTTCTCAGGTTGGGGAGTGGGGGGGGGGAGGGGTAATGAATAAGGTTTCTCCGTCTCCAAGGTGCGATATCAAACGACGATCATGAAACGCGCTACCCTCTGTCTTAGCTACGTCAAACAGCACCTTCCAACCGTTTTTCGTATTCTTTTTGCTCCCTTTCCTTCAATATTTTCATTCATTAGTAGGTTCTCCAGTCATTTCTTCCGTATAGCGTGTCCCATAAAGGCCATCTGACTTATTCTTACCTTGTTCTTACTCATATAGGGGGTAATCTCCAAAATTTGCTATTAGTCTTCTTTGACACTCAGTGTTATGTTTGCTGTTACTGTTAGAAGGCATCGGACGCCAAAACGCAAAGTCAGTTATTTGACAAGTCTTCACAAAACATTTATCTTGGGAAATATTCATGGGACGCGTGGGTAGATTGTATGATTATGCATTTATTAAGAGCAATTACGGGCAAAATTCCTGAAGCTTTAAGGTCTAATATTGTTCGGGCAACAAAAATAACGAGGAATAAGAAATTGCCAATTCAGGAAAGAGTTAGATACTCGTGCACAACATGTTTTCTTGCTCAAGGAGAAAGATTACGTAAGTGGAAACAAGCAGTGAGAAAGTGTCATAAAGACAGGGGGAAGAGCAGCACTAACAAAAACGCATACATTCATTATAAGAAACAGTGGCGAAAAAGCCATGTGCATTTTGCCACGGAGAGTATAAGAAAGCAGACTTGAAGAAGAAAATGAAATTTATGAACAATTTCTTGAGAATTCAATTCACAGGAGGGAGGTACTTAGTAAGGCTACCTTAGAAGACTAGGCATATCTTCCTTCCAGCTTATTATTCTGCTTGTCTTAATAAGTTGAAAGGAGGAGAACTGAAGAAGTTGAAGTAAGAGCCAGACTTAACAATAAAAAGTCAACTTCGAAAAATTCACCATGCAAGAAGTAACTACCATGAAGACATCAAATAAAGTTTTTTACCTTGTTCATCAAGCTGTAGTAAGAAAAGACGCAGAGACAACCAAAGTCAGGGACGTTTTCGACGCTTGAGCAAAGAATAAAGGGAATAAGCACCTCTTTAAAGGACTGTCTTGATGTTAGGTCCCCAATTACATCATTGCTTTTTGAAATTATGACTTATTTTAGAGGGAAAAAAGGAATTGTAGAACTGTCTTTTGTTTCTTGGGGTGCATGATGTGTACTCAAGTGAGCATTCAATCCAGGTATATTGCTCCAACAGTGTACTTTTTGAGGTCAACTATTTGCCTTTTTTATTAAAGGCTGTGAGGCAGTTTTATGAATTTTTGAGTTGCATTAAAGTGAGCATTAAATTGTTGTTATTGTAGGAAACCAACCATTCGACCAGGGTGGGAGACGAACCCTCGACCTTCTACTTATCAGGCAGCTGCTCTGACAACTGAGCTATCGAAACGTTGTCTCTTAGAGTTGAATTTAAGAGGTCATGATTCTTCCATTGTGTCACTACAATTACGTCACTAAATAGCTCTCCCCCTGTAGGTGAAGCAACGAGACTCGATGTTTGATAACGGACGTGTGAGTTTAGTGATGTCCATGCCCGACTGTATGAAGTGCTGAGTCGTGGCTGACATGTTGCAACAACACTAAAGTAAGAAAATCAAGGCATTTCTCAAGTGATTGACATTAAAAGATATAATTCAGTAAACAAGCTGTTAACAGTTACTGCTTCAGTTCCATGCTTTGTCAGCAATGTAAGAAAGAACAAGAAAAGTAGTGAAATAAGTTGACAAGAAACTAACAAAGCCGAAAACCTCTGGATAATAGAGGTCCAAAATGCCTTGAAAAAAGAGCCTAATTACAATAACCTTATATTATAACTAGATATTGTAACGGATGATGAAATTTTCAGGCGTTGAGGAAGATTAGAATTTTGTAAATTAAGTATGGAAGCCAAGTATCCTATCATTTTGCTTCTTTGAATCATAGATTTACATACATGATTTTAGTTCAGGATAGAGAGGACGACAGTGAAGTAAACAAAAATACAGTGAGAGCAACAGAAGAAGGGGAGTTAAGTGATGCAAGTGAATCAAATCAAAAGATGAGACGTCTTTTTTACTATTCTTTGTGCACTATTTAAATATGGATTGTAATTTCGTTTAATATTTTACTCACTTTATTCTGTTTGCCATTTTGAAAGAAAGCCTTTAACTTAAACGGAATTTGCCTTAAGGAATGAAAAGCATTTTTTGTTCCCAGTTTGTTTTCTGACCTGTTTCTTCGCCGTCATTTTGTTATCATTCATGGTCATCCGAGTTGAACTTAAAAGTGTCGTTCGTAAGCACCATAAACAGGGACTCCCTCAACGTCGACACATATCTTGATATCAACACTGTAAAACGTTTTCCCATGTTCTCTGTATCCGGATTCAGTTACATACAAAGAGTTATGATAGTCACAACGGGTGCTCAAAACCGCATTTCTGACGCCTTTCCTACTTGAAAAGTGAGTTAAAAATGCATTTACTATCAGTTTCTACTTCCACTAAAATTTAGTAATAAGAAATTAGTCTCTTTAAGTGATATAAAAAGCCATAAATCTTGACAGCTCTTTGCAGTGTGCGAGTTATAAGAAAAGAAAACACATTTGTCAACAAAAGAAAATGCATTTGGAAAGAGAAAAATACAAAGATTGGAAATGTGGCATCTATGAAAGCAGAGACGAAAGGGCAAATAATATTTTGATAAACATTAGATTTCACTTTTACTCTTTATAACCTGTAAAATATGTATGGAAAGAGCAAGTGGTGAAAAACTAAAACAAAATTGGTACATTAGGTTTAAAGTCACTTTAATACTACACTGTTTGGATAGATATTGCATTTTGTGTTAGCACTTACCTTGAAATCAACAGCTTACCGTTTTATGATCACATCTAAATAGAGAGTTTACACCTAAAACATCAGAGGAGGTCTCTTCTTAAGTACTGTAACTCATTTTGGCTTTAATGGTGGGCATAAAATTAAATAAAATAAAGTACAAAATAAATTTGAACTAGACACAATTAAACAGTAGGAACAAGGGAATAGTGAAGGAAACTCAATCTTATTGCTTAGATCATGTAACTGCTGTTTCACTAACTGAGCAGATTTTTTATCCTTAAAAGGCGATTCAAAATATTTGATGCTTGAATATCGGGTATGATGGCAAATGTAACACCTCAAAAATGTGTATGCAGCGAATGCATGTCCTTAAAGTCATTTATGTGTTTTTCTAAGTACACATGAAAGCATGGATCCTCATTAGACCTAATAGTAAACTCATGAGAACGTCATCATTTTGCTCATAAAGCTTGCCTTTAAGGTTGAATTTTGGCGGCAATCTCAAGGCGTTTTTTAAGTTCCTCCTTTGGCACGTCAAGATTGTTTTATCGAACCTATTTTCCTCAAGTGCAGTTGTTATTGCAATTGTTGAAATTATTCTTGACTTTTAAGACAATTTTGCTATTGGCAAATCTTTTATAACTTTTAAAGCCTGCATAAAGTAAAGACATTTTACTTCAGCATTTCACTTGAGAAGTTGAATTCAACACGTCGGTTAGTCCACTACGCAGCCATATCAGCGATGAAAGGAAATCATAAAGAGAATCACTGCAAAACTGAAGAAACGCTTTACGTTGAAGAATGTGATTCATCAAAATTGTTGTTAAGCGTTGCTTTTCTTGCTTATTCTGACAACAGATTTGGCCATTATTTTGAATGGATTGGAAAGGGTAAGGAAAGGAATAGGAGGAAATCAAAGAAATTTCGACCATTTGAAATTGTATACCTAAGTATAATTGTCCGACTCTGCCATTGCTGTAAAGTGAATAAATACAAAGATGTTGATGTAACATGATTGAAGCTAAACTTTGGGATGTCAACGGTTATTCCTGTCAATTTCAGGAAATAGTTTGGTTGCATTCAGTTCTCTATATTGGCATCACTCCTTAGACAAATTCTTCAGTCTGCAACTAGTGTTACATTTATCTTTGTGGTACAAAGACAACCAAGACCTTTTCATAAAAAAATGACTTGACAATTTCTTAAACTTTTTGCAACAAATAATCAATATGATTATTATCAAAGCGATGCAAAAGTGATTTTTGTGAAATCTTGTAGAGTGTTCTCGTGTTATCATGATAACATATTATATAATTCACAATGATGGAATGCTATTAGGCTAGTATTTAACAAATGAAGTTTGTAAATCTGTAAAAAAGAAACGTCATGCGAAAATGTCAGGTGAAAGAATGGGAGATCGATAGTATATAGGTTGTATATAGTTACATGCAAGGAAAACCAGGACTAAAATTTTATACAGTCAATCAGAGCAAAGGCAAAATAACAAAGATGAGAAAGGGAGGACAGCAAAACAGTATAAACATAATGGCTCCCCCAAAACCCGATAGGACAAATTGCCAACTCTTTGATGGTTTTCGGCATGAAATTTAAATAAGCGTAGCTTTGTAAATAAAGTAACAGTATAAAGTAATAGACTCAGCCAAAAAGCTTTTAAGCTGACACAGATTATATAGATCTGTCGAATACGGCAGCACCTGCTGACATTGTATCGACAAAGGTGTACTCTAATCTCGGGTATAGATTGAAATTGACCAATAGGAAATGTTGTAGATATCAATTTTAACCAGAGTGCAACAGTGTTTAATGATTGATGAACAAAGTAAATCAGTATAACTCCATTTATTAAGGCAACAGCAATGTTGAATACATTGAACAGTTCGTTTACTTCTGAATCTACTCTTAACTGTTCAGAATCTGATGAGTACAGTGTAGAATTCCTCCTTACATACACATATAGAGCATGCTTATGTCAACACTATATTAGCTATATTAAGGTATTACAGCAGAGAATTCCCTACCTTTACTCAGCTGTTACTAAAAGGAAAACCCTATTGCACCATATTACAATCCTGGTATCATACTTCAAGCATAGTAGCTTAGTCATGGTTTGATCATAATCTATCTAAAAGTAACTTTCACTGGGGAAGGAGCTACTATTTCAGCACTCCCACTTAGTTCGATCCATCAAACTTTGTGATTACACAATATAGAACTAAACAATGATCTTATAAGTAAATACTATATAGATTTTAAAAAGTCCCATGCACTGGGTTGACTGGGTCCCTTGCCAATGCAATGGATTTCTGGTTGTCCTTAAACAACCTGGTAGCTTTTGTCTGCTCATTTTCCATTTCACACAATAAACGACGTAGATGAACTGTCTCCTGGGTGGCAGAACAAAGTGCAATGTTTTCTGCCTCAGCTGTAATTAAGGTGACAGTTGGTTGCTTCTTGGATAACCAACTAATGGCTCCATGAGATAGAAGAAGTATATTGCCAGTTGTAGATCGATGATCATCTCTATCCCCAGCCCAAACTGCGTCACTGTAACTAGTAAGTATACCATTATCTCCTGATATGTAGTGGAGCTTAAGATCGTGTGTTCTCTTAAGTTATCGCAGGATATGTTTCACTGCTGTCATGTGCAACTCCTTTGGACAGGATGTAAACTTTGCACATGCTCCCACTGCCTAGGCAATGTTTAGTCTGGTTGCCATGGCTGCATACATTAATCCTCCTGCAATCGACTTGTATGTTGTGGAGTCCACACTCCACTGTTGCCATCATCCTTAGCAAGTTTAACACTCATATAAGCAGGTGTTGATGCTGGGTGTGTATCCTCCATTCTAAACTTCTTCAGCAGGTCACTAATACATTTTCCTTGATGTAGACGATATTCACCTCTGTTCTTGTCTCACTCTACTTGTATTCCTAAACAGTGGTGGATTTCTCCGAGGTTTTTCATCTTGAAACGACTTGAAAGGGCTTTCTTCAATTGTAACATCATCTTTGGTCATTAGAATTAAATCACCCACATATACTTCAATGATGGCCAACTTTCCGTCTCTGTGACAAACATATGCACATGGATAGGACGTACATTCAATGCATCCTTGTTTGAGAAGGTATTCTTTCAGTTCCTTGTTCCCAACATCTCGTTAACTGCTTCAAAACATATAGAGACTTCTTCAGATAGCAAAGCTTGTCTCCTTGCTGAAATTCCTTTGGCTTATCCATGAATATTTCCTCCTCAAATATATCATTCAAGAACGCTGTCACTACATCCATCTGATGAAGCTTGAGACATCTCTGAGCAGCAAGTAAGGTCCTGATGGATGTAAACCTTACAAGTGGTGCAAAGGTCTCGTTGTAGTCGATTCCATTGACCTGAGAGTATCCCTTTGCAACAAGTCTGCACTTGTATCTATCCACATTTCCATCTTCACCATATTTCACCTTAAAGACGCAACTGTATCCAATGGGTTTCCTTCCTTCAGGTAGATCTACCAACTCCCACGTGTCATTTTCGATCAGCAATCTATACTCCGACTCTGCAGCCTGCGTCCACTGGTCTTCTTCTGGACTCTTCAGCGCTTCTTCCATGATGCTTGGCTCCGTCTCCTGGCATACCATAACTCAGTAAAGTTGCGATGCTGCCTGTGCTATGAACTCATCAATGTCATATCTAACTTGTGGGAATCTGCTCCTGGCTTAATGTTGTGGCTCTTCTTCAGCTGCTTGGCCTCCTTCTTTGGGTTTTAAATCATCTACATCTCCTACTGGAAGTGACACTGTCCCTGGAACAGGTGTAGGTACTAACAAAAGCTCAGTACGTGTGAATTTACAAGATCAAGTTCATTGAAGACCACATCACGTCGAGCATATATTGATCCTGTATCTTCATCCAGCAACCTGTAAACGTTTGCCTCCATGTTATAGCCAACAAACGTCACCTTTGTGGCCTTGTTGTCCATCTTCTTTTCCTGGCTGTCAGGTATTTTTGCATATGCAATGCAGCCAAATACCGTAAGCCACTGCCCATCTGGTTTCCTGCAATACCACGTCTCAAATAGTGTAGTAGCATCTCTTAGAATGCGAGTTGGCACTCAATTCTTCCGATTATGCTGCTGTGTTCATGGCCCAATAACGTTTGATGTCAAATATGCATAGACTGCAAATAATCTGCAAACTTAGCAGACACATATCCTCTTTTGTTGTCTGCCCTGAAGGTACCTACATGCTGCTACAAGTCTCTAACTACCACTGCTTCAAATTCCTTGAACTTCTGAAATACGTCACTCTTCTGCCTCATAAAATATACCCTTATGCACCTGGTGTAATCATCAGTAAATGAGACAAACCCACAATTGCCAGAAAATGATGGAGGGTCAGTAGGACCCCATACATCACTGTGTACTAATTACAGTCTACGAGTCGTCCTGATCTCTCCCACTAGATCTCTTGTGGTTCGTGTCATTTTCCCTTGCGCACCCCTCTCACAGAAACTGATTTTATCATCTTGTGGCAACTGAATCTGGTGATTGCACCTGTCACTGCGATTCTCTTCAGTGTAGATTTGCCCACATATCCAAGCCTCTGGTGCCAAAAGGTCTGACATGCTTAGCTTCTCACTTGCACCTCTGGCTTTATGTATCAATGAGCATTCTAACTTGTACAAATTACTACACAGTTTTCCAACAGCTATAACTTTACCATCTGCATTGCTTACACTACAGCTCTCATCTGTAAAGTTGACAGTATGACCAAGGGAGGTGACTTTTTAATTGAAAACAAACTAAGAGGAAAACCCCATTGCACCATATTACAATCCTGGCATCATACTTCAAGCATAGTAGCTTAGTCATGGTTTGATCATAACCTATCTAAAAGTAACTTTCACTGGGGAATGAACTATTCTTTCAACAAGAAAGAAATAAACTACGATTGAACAAGAGACAACAAAGGGTACTAAGGAACAAAAAACACAAAAAGAGATATGTTAAGGGAATTGATGCAGGGGCCAAAGAGTAGTTAAAGAGTTGTATTGTAAGGACAAAATTCTTAAATAAATGATTACAAAATTAAATACATTAAACAGAAGGTAGCAGTGTGGACACCAGAAGTGCTTGCACTTTGTTTTTTAAAAGTGCAACTGGATGCAGTATCGTGGGTAAAATTGTTGACTTTGAAAACAAATAGGACAAATCAGATGGAAATCCTATCTGTCAAAATAAAAAAGACAAAAGTGTAAAATTAACCATATCAAGAAGTAACAAAAATGAAGTTGGATTAAAGCGACAGACGTTCTAATTGATTTTTCATTCAAGATTAAGGTACGTATGAAGACGACCTTATTAAAACCGTAAAATTGTAAAACGTTTTTATTTTAAGGCTTAACAGCTTTTTCATTTATTGCCAAAAGATTTAATGAAATGTTCTTTTATTTAAGGACACTAAAATTAGTGCCCCAAGGTATCCAATCTGGACGAACATATCCATGTCTGAAACACTACTCGGAAAGCAGGATGCTCAAAGAAGTAAGGAACAAAACTTGTGCGACGATTTCTGTTTTCAATAAATAAAACGCTTATAGGAAGAAGATTCCTATCCCCTCTTGACAAAGAGTTAAAAATGTAATTTCCTTTAACGTAAGTCTTTTTATCTCCTTGGAACTGCCTTGCTGATATCATACTTCTTCCTAATCCTACGGAAATTGGGTTTTGCTTACGTAAAACTGTAATGAGAGACCCTAAATTTTCCATGATTGAATAAGCAAAGAAACACTTGCTTTTAACACTCTTTTTGCAAAATCTTTTTATTTCATTAACAACGTAAAACAATAAATTAGAATTAAAATACAAAATAAATGGTAATTAAGATGTAATAAAGAAGTGATACTCAGAATTCTCCCCACTTCTTCATGCATCAGAATATTGTGGTATACTATAGATTTTACCAAATTTGTATACTATTTTTCTTGTCTCCATTATTTGACTTAACTCGTTTTCTTTTGTGCTTTTGCTGCTCGTCTTCGTTTTGCACCTTCCACGTCCTCTTCCTCTTGCTTAGCGTATTCTGATCGTTTTGCATAATTAATAAGAAGAAAGGCATTGTGTTCTACATATGATACCTAAACTAAAGCAAAAGAACTGCAAAGAAGAAGAATGTAACATTGATAAACTAGAAGCAATTCGAGAGCGCAAACCTCCCCCAAGCCAGCATTTTAACAACAGGGAATTCCCCACGATGATTTCCTTGCTAGTCACTTTCGTGAAAATATCATTACCAAATATGGTAACTGGGTTATCACTCACTAGCACTATGACGGTCTCTTTATCAAAAAAATGATCCAGTATCCAAGATTTCATTCAAATCATCCCCCAAAATTAACCATTTGTTGTATATTTCAAGTCAGACACTTCCTGAAAATTTTGTTAAAATCTATCCATTAATTTTTGACGTATCTTGCTAAGGAATAGGCAGACGGGCAGACAGGAAAGCAATCCCTGACAAAAACATAATCTCCTGGCGGATGTAACAATGGATGAATTTCAGCATGTCTTTTTCTTTTCTTGTGTCTTCGAAAATTAAATATTTGTATGTGTTTCCTACGCTAGAGTAGTCCAAAGTATCACGAAGCATTTTAACGTTTGATTTTTTGTGATGGCTCCTTGCAAACTTTTCCTATTTTATTTGTTTACATCATTTTAAAAATAATGAAAACGTCACAGTACTTTAGATGCTGTAAAATATCTACATTGTATGATGATAGGTGTTCTGCCTCTAAGGCAGGTCCCACATGTTATCTCCTCCAAAACTCTCTCACCTCTGCCGCTCTCTTCATCTCTTCATAACTCCTTCCTCCTTTATGTCATCCACCATCATGATTCTCTTTCTTTCTCTTGGTCTTTGACCTTCGAATTGTCCCTCGGGGACATCCTTCAACAAGCTTTCATGTCTCAAAGCATGACCTAAGCAGCTCTTTTTCCTCATGTGGATTTTCTCAGCTATTTGCAGTTTAGCTTCACCAACCCTTAATAGCAGAGCTTCATTGGTGACTCGACCTGACCACTTTATCTTCTCCATTCTTCTCCAAATCCACATCTCTAAGGCATCGATTCTTTTCCAGTCGGCCTTCCTCGCAGTCCATGTCTTGGCTCCGTACTGCAGAACACTCCAGACAGAGCAACACACCATTCTCGTCCTTAGCTGCATGTCAAGGCCGGCTGTGGATAGCTTCTACTGCTTCTCAAAAGCTGCCTTTGCCATTGCCACTCTTGCCTTGATTTCCTTTTCACAGTAGCCATCATCCAATATGATGCTGCCTAAGTACTTAAACTGCAGTACTTGCTCCAGTTGCTGACCTTCTTCTATAATGTTTGCTTGTTTCCGCTGTCTTCCTATCTGTATCACCTTCGTCTTCTTGATGCTGATCCGCATCCCATATTCATTCACAACTTTATAGGTGCACTCCATCAATTTCTGCAATCCTTTCTCTGTGCTTTCTGCCATTGCCTGATCATCTGCAAATCTTCTGGACTTCCCAGGTTCTCCACCCACTTTAACTCCCTCATCAACAGTGCCAAGTGCTTCCCTTAGCATGGCCTCTGCATAGATGTTAAGTTGCAAAGGTGTATAGAGGAGGCTTTATTTGATTTGGAGTTGAAAATGTGTTGTAGCTCTCTGATTACATGCACGTATTCTTATAAACGGTTTTGTGTGCAACTTCTTACATTATTATATATCTTCAGCCCTCCAACTAGGACTTCAGCTTTGTCATCGTTTAGTTCTGCCACTCTCACGACTACTTCAGCACAACCATAGAAATTAAACTAACGTTGTGACATGGTACACCTTTATCAAACCTGCTGTCCAGTGCCAAACCATTTTCCATCCTACATCCGAACTGTTCATTCTTGGTCTTGACATAAGCATCTCAACAGCATAATCAAGTACTCGGGGATTCTTATGGGTCATAGTTGTATCCAAAGTCTATTAACATCAACACAGTCAACTTCTTTTGAAAATTTCTTGCAGATTGTATATACCTTTTTTGCAATGAGAAAATCTAACGTACCGTTGTATTGCTCTGATAAATTCCATTTGTCACTGCGTCAACTCAGAATTGGTAAAACTTGCTAGAGGACTTCTGTCGTTATATCTAATGGTACGTTTAGATGCTCAGATTCCTCCGGAGCATCACGACTTGCCGAAAAATCATCAGCACAACCATACTACCGACCATCTTACGAAGTGTGGAAGGATACCTATTGCATTCCAGGGTTGTCGCTCCAAATAACTAGTTTCACGTTCTAAACTGCCCGGAAAAATGTAAACGTCTTGAGTAATTTTCGAAACTTTCTTAAGCATAGACAACTGGGTCTCCTCAGACAATCAACTTGCATGTTTGCCTTTGGTTGTGATAAAACGCATGAACAAGTTCTACGACATCTTCTCTTTAAACGCCGTGTTCATTTCTGGCAATAACGTTATAGTTCTAAATCATTTACTTTTTGATTCCCAGTTTTAATGTAAATATGCTGGCACCAGATGAAAAGTCTTACCATCAAAATTATTCTTACCGATGCTCGCGAACAAGGTCAAATGTGCTAGGATAATGCCCTTAGTTTGATTAATTTTCCACAAATTTCGTTTGCTTTGCTGGCTTGAGTAACCATATTTTCCTGAAATTATTTCTTACAAATAAATCGAAGGCTCAACTTTTTTACGTTGTCCTTGAGTTTTAGTTACTTATCACATTGTTTTAAAGCACTAAACCTCAACAGTATATCCCTTACATGAACGATTCTCCCGCACGAGCATAAGGTAGCCACCCGTCCGATAAGGTTGAGTTGCATACAGAGCAGAAGTAAAGTTATAAAAGTAAACACCAGCAACATGAGTTGATGATCAGGATTAAATGACGAATTGTCTTTCGACCTTTTCTAGCGAGCTGTTTGCCCACTAGGAAATGCGTCAGATGTGCGATCGTAAGACACAGGTTCTAAGCTCCTGTGGTCATAATAATAACTTTACTTCGGTTCTTCTTACCCGTTAAGCAATCTAAAATGAAATTCAGCAATATAGGCAATTCATAATAACACAACCAACTAGATTTATCAGTGACACTAGCAACCACTACCGTTAGGGCTGGCCACCTGTATTTTATCCTGCTTCGAAGTTACAAAAACAAGCACTAGTTAACATAAACCCTGCGTCTTTATTGTAGGCGGCTATTCTCATACTTAATAGTTTTCCCTTTGAGCACATTAGTATTTAATAAGTGGTTCCATTAGTTTATGCTGTTGAGTACTCTAAGCGTTTACCTCACCTCAGCAGGAGTTCCGATGTTGTTAGGAATCCGACATTATAGCTTTCAACGTTGACGTACAATTATTTGTTTGAGAAATCAACGGCTGCCCTGAAGACAAGTCGCCTTCTAACAATCTAAGCGGGAAGCTTGCAAAAAAGAGTAATAACAAATTGAATACTTGAGCTCGACCAGAGCTGACAATAAGAATAAAGAAGAACGATTTTACGTCCACCGGTGCAAAGACAGATGGAAAGTTTCTAACCTGATTACGATACGATTGTAGATTCAAGGGGCATGGGAGCTACTAGTTGCTTAAGTCAACAAAAATGATGCTTTTGTTGTAAAACTCTTTACATTCCAATTTTTCTTTGGATACTGAGAGATTTTCGTGTACAATATCCACATGAGAAACGTACAAGATTACATAGTCATTTGTACTTTAATCTTCTGTAATAAATACCTAGTTCATAATGGCATGTAAAGATAGACACTTTGACGTAGACCCCGACCCTCGACTCTAAGATGAGTCCGTGCAATGTTCTTTTTTGAGGTTCCTTCTTTAGTACTTTGACTAGCAGGTCGATTCATGGAAGGCAAAATCTCTTCGTACTTTGAGCTAAATGCAATGTGTGCAGATATGGGACTTGAGAAGTTAATGCCGCTTTTTATAAGAATAGCCTTGCTGTTGTCTAGATAATTCGCTTGGCATGGCATCTGTACAGTAAGTAGATGAACGAACTTTAAGTTCCGATCAAGCCAATGTATGTTTCTCCTTTTTTTAGTCCAGTAAATTTTCTGTATCTTCTCTAATTGATATATTTTTAGTGATGCCAAGTTGAACATTTAAATCTTTCTCATCAACGTCATGTTGGTTTCACCTTCAAACATTAAACAGATGTGCAAAAGATCTATTTACACAAACGCAAACTAATAAAAACTAATAAGAACTAATAAGAATTAATCAGAACTAATAAGCACTAATAAGAACTAATAAGAACTAATAAGAATTAATAAGAACTAATAAGCACTAATAAGAACTAATAAGAATTAATAAGAATTAATATGAACTAATAAGCACTAATAAGCACTAATGAGAACTAATAAGAACTAATAAGAACTAATAAGTACTAATAAGAACTAATAAGCACTAATATGAACTAATAAGAACTAATAAGCACTACTAAGAACTAATAAGAACTAGTAAGCACTAATAAGAACTAATAAGAATTAATATAAACTAATAAGCACTAATAACCACTAATAAGAACTACCAAGAACTAATAAGCACTAATAAGAACTAATAAACACTAATAAGAACTAATAAAAAGTAATAAGCACTAATAAGAATTAATATGAACTAATAAGAACTTATAAGGACTAATAAGCACTAATAACAACTAATAAGCACTAATAGGAACTAATAAGCACTAATGATAACTTATAAATACTAATAAGAACTAATAAGAACTAATAAGCACTAATAGGAACTAATAGGCACTAACATGAACTAATAAGAACTAATATGAACTAATAAGAACTAATAAGCACTACTAAGAACTAATAAGAACTAATAAGAACTAATAAGCACTACTAAGAACTAATAAGAACTAATAAGCACTAGTAAGAACTAACAAGAACTAATAAGCACTAGTAAGAACTAATAAGCATTAATAAGAACAAATAAGAACTATTAAGAACTAACAAGAACTAATAAGAACTAATAAGAACTAATAAGAACTAATAAGAACTAATAAGAACTAATGAGAACTAATAGGAACTAATAAGAACTAATAAGAACTAATAAGAACTAATAAGAACTAATAAGAACTAATAAGAACTAATAAGAACTAGAAGTACTCGGAGAGCGCTAACCTCCGCCACGCCAATGGTTCCACGTGCGATTCCCTATTACTCGATATTGGAATGAGCTGTACTAATAGACACCGATGGTACTAGGGGCTTTGCAAGAGGGACTCCTTCGCTAGTTGTATTTTCATTACTGAATATGGGCCAGACTAATAGGTGTCATGGTAACTAGATTATACCCACTGGAATTTCGTCACTACTTGTGGTTTTATGGAAAAATAATTGCCAAAAGTTTCAAACGATCACGAATCCAGGATTTGTTTCGTAGCGTCCCGAAGAAGAATTGGTTGGAGCCAGTCAGACTAAAAATACACAATGAAAATTTCAGAACGATATATTTATAACTTTAGGAAATATTCACTAGCCAACCAACCAACAAACAAACCCTGGTGAAAACATAATCCTTGGAGGAGGTAATTTTATTCAACTTACGCAAGCTACTCGTGCCAGCGAAATTAAATTTAATCGATGGCACTAAATTCGGCTCTGGAGGCCGTATTTCACTTACCTTTGGTCTGGACAGGGATAGTCAAATCCGGTTGAATGTCTCTTTTTCTACCGATTCTCATAATGCTCTTGATAAGCTAAAGGGATGTATAAATGATTTCGCAACCCCTGGCTACTCTTGGCGGAAATATTTCACATGAAGATACTAGTGTACATAAACCCACAAAGGCCCAACTGTAACTCTCATTCTCAACCTTCTGTTAATTTTCAAGTGAGCTATAGAGATAACAAAAACTTGGTAATTCCTAGTCCAGACGTACTAAGGAGAAGAATTATAGGTAATCTTTACCATACTACTACGAACAAACACTCAAAATTATCCTGTCTACTTTGTGAGTTGATGAACACTAGAAACGATTTTTTCCGTTTCAGACGGAGTGCTCCACCTGCTGCTGTAAGTTGTGTTCTAACAAGGTGTAGCGTTACAAACAATATCATATCCAAATTATTACCGTAGAAATGTGTACCTGAATCACTGGGTTGCAAAGGATTACATAGATTTATTTTTATAATTAAGTAATGTAAGCAAGTGTGGTCTACCCTTATTTATTTTGCTGATAAGGTAACCAAACCAAATCACTGGCGCTTGATTATTCCAGTTGCGTTATATTTCATTACAATAGTTCCCAGAGAATTGATTTCCCAATCAGCAGTGCAATACGTAATAGGAGAAACATCAAATGTGGTTTAAGGATTGTGAGTCCTTACACTGTCTTTGTTTGGAGAGTGAAGTGAAGTGAAGTAAGCCTCAAAGCCTAACACTTTCGTAGACAGCATGCTCTGCTGTGAACAAGGACTATGAGCCAATGATTGTAACAAGATATTGCTCACATACTTTAATGAAACATACCATTATTACTCTCATCGTGCAATTCCAGTTAAGACAGCAGCCTATTCTCTTTTTACAAGCAATCAGAACCATGTTCTAGCCTTCTCCGTGCTACCCTTAGAGTCGAATCCTTGCAACCTAAAGGAGATAATCATAGCAGCCTTTAAATACAAATCAATTAAGCACAGTAGCCAGGGATTCTATCTATATAGCAAGCTGCTCGTTAGCTAATACTTTTGTACTTCTGCAACGCAATTTTGTAATGTAGCAATGCATGTCAAGTAAAGTTGCAGGCCAATAATCAAGCTGTGTCTTTTGGTTTCAGTGTATCCTCCCGTAACTCGTAAGGTTGGTGGATAACCGCTAGAATATTTACTGATTATGATTAATGACCATGACGTTGTCATTTCTCGTTTAGAAGACGTAGCTACACTTTACCTGTGAGGTTTTAGTTGTGAGAGGGCATAATGTTCCATTGTACGTGAATCATAATTTCCAATGTGCAAAATCATCTAACCATAGCTAAAAATGTCTTTATCTATTTGTTTAAAGTAGAAAGTAGTGATCATTGTATAAATGTGCAATCTTCAGTTGATACACATAAACGAGCAATTAAGTTCGCTTTGAAAGGTTTTTAATTTCTCACCTCATGTTACCCATCTAATTACCTTTTGTATTGGCAAATGCAAGCATTTTTTCCAAGCCAATCGGAGATTTCTCACTTTTTCCCTATACAAATAAGTACTAAAGATGATAAAGAAAAAATTGAATAAAGCACAATAACAGGGTGATTTTGTGATAGATTAAGTAATATCCTAAAGAAAGCAACATGGTTGATCCATGGTGCAATATTGGCTTTTGTAACAAAAGATACCGACTAAAAATTCCCACTCATTCTAATTGTTTTGTCGGCATCTTTTTTTTGTTTTAGGCAGTTCTTATGAGAAATGTGGGCAGGGATGGGGCGCATTATGTTTAACAAATGTAATGGCCTGTACCTGAACAAAGTAGCCTTCTTCAGTTATCCATGGCTTCATCTAGTTTGTTACATTCTGGACATTTTTAGGACAGAAGCTAAGAAAGAGAAGACTTTTTTCCTTTTCTATTTATTGTTTATATCTGTAAATACCAAAGAAACTGACTTGAAAGGACTTAAAAATACAATTGTATTTCGTTGTTTAGTGTTGCGTTGCGTTGTGTTGTGTTGTGTTATGCTGTGTTGTGTTGTGTTGTGTTGTATTGTATTGTATTGTATTGTATTGTATTGTATTGTATTGTATTGTATTGTATTGTATTGTATTGTATTGTATT
>JANTCA010031469.1:0-21400 GCA_024741275.1 Chironex yamaguchii | reverse complement strand
TTTGGTATTTTGGCAATCATCGATTTCTTCCAGTCGGCAGGCATGGTAAGGTCTTTCCTGACACCTTCAAAAATTTGTAACAGTTTCTTAGTTATCTCTCCTCCAGCTTTCAACATTTCCCCGCTGATGTTATCGGTTCTAACTGCAAGAGACAACGAACAGTAATTACATGAAACTTATTTCACCGTACGAATTGCAATGTACTTTTGGTAAAATATTTTGAAGTCATGACCTCATGTATGGTTACTGTTTACAGAAATGTCCAGTTCGCTTTCAATTGTAAGACCAGGTATTTTGCTCATGGTAGTTTTAGGCAAATTCCTGATTGCCAGCGAACAAGGAACTCCTTTAACAGAGGAAACATTTTAAGCTTGAAACAGTGTCTACATTTTGATTGATGCCCCGAAAGACAGAAGGCTGAAAATGATTGAATGTATCTCTTCATTGTTATGATTAAAGTAGAAACGCTACGAGTTTTAAAAAGAGAAACTGCAGCTTCCTCAGAAAATGTGTGTACGACAGTCTCGATTGGTTGCAGTTCTGTAGATCTCGCAATTGTCTAAATGCAATTAAGGCAATTATCAATGAGACTTCGGCAAAGATGACGACCCATTTCCGGTGAAAAATCTGTATGCACGGCAATTCTTTTTCAAGTTGTACGGTTGTTTTTATTGGTCAAGGGGTTACCGACAGTTGGTTTTGTGTAAACATGACACTGGACACCAATACCTTGAGGAAAATAATGTAGAGGAGAGCCTACCTCTAGCGTTTCGATAAAATGATACACGACGTTGCCATCATTACTTGTATGGCAGCTTCGAACTATCAATGCTCTGCGTCCCCAGATCGGCTTCATCGTGGAAAAGGGAGATCCATAACAGTTACGCTTTATAGTTGTCTTGGACATATTCAAGCTGATCAATCTCCGTCTACCGAAAACCATCCCACACCTGGACAACACATTGCGTCACCTAGCCACAGCCTGAAACAGTATGATCGCTACTCTTGCACTTGATGGTCCTCGTAATACTGGTTGTGAAGTGGGGTCAGAAAGGAATGGACAGTGTTCATCAACAATCCAAAATCTCACCTTAAGCTATGCGAGAGGGCAGACGTAAATAACCACCTGATCTAGGTACAAAATAAGTAAGTTCCGTATACTAATAATTCTTCCAAGCCTCTGCTGCAAGGACCACATGGTAAAGCTATTGCAAAATTGGTTATTAACCTTGATTACTACATGAGTGGCAATACCTGAGTACGCTCTGGAACCGGGAATCAATTGAAACTAATGTGTTCACAATGTATATATAAATAACAAACACGTGATCAGGGGATTCAGATTTTCAAATATAGTGACAGTAATCTATTACAACACAATTCCGTTTAGGTTCACGATGCCTGATAATTGCATTAACATGAAAGTAGTAGCAGCGAGGTATCAAGTATACTCTTGTTTCATACTTAATCACGCTCTACAGTTAAACATTGAGCATTGTTTTCACCACCAAAGCATCACAGTGTCTCGAGAAGAAATCACGATTTATACCTTAATCTTTCTGAGGTTTATTAAAATTCCACCCCTTCATATTTCCTTGCACTCTGCCCGTAAACTCCAGATCGCATAATAATTTCCATTAGACCTCACAACAATCGAAAGAAATTCGAAGCGCTAACAAGCTCTCCCTCGACTTTTTAACAAAGATTTTCAAAGAGACATCGATTCTTGTGCAAACTGCAATATGAAACAGCAATTAAAACTTCAAGGAACATTGCTATATGTTAACAAATCAGTCATGAAAAAATGCCATTCAATTTCTAAAATGACATGGTCGTTAACGGTCTTCATGAATGTCCCAAACAAAGGTTTCACCAACAGAATTTATATACTTCATGTGCCACACTTGTCATTGATGTTATGTATTCATCGCCTTTCAAAGAGTCGTAAAGAAGCGTCATAGAGTGGTTACCACTTCTCTTGCCTTAACGATATAGAGCTTTTGTTACACTGTCATTTGGTTTTTGTCCAGCGTTTGTCATTTTTACCATATGCGATTATATCCACCTAAGGTAATTTTACGTATTTGTGGCACACAAAAAGGGACTAATAGTATGAAAGTTCGACGTCATTATTCACGCCCTCCCTGATTAAGCAGAATGCAGAAAAATGGTTATGTATCTACTTGTGGACGTTTATTTGTACTCTTGGGTTTGATTAAGAGCAAACGAAAGCGACGTAATTAGACAGTTTTGAGTCAAAAGTAATGATGGAAGATGAATACGTTAAAATTCTGGCGAGTAGTCGTCATCGAGTCCTGATAATCCATACGAACTTCGTTTCGGTCCTGCGTGTCCCATAGAGATTTCAGTGACAGTTTCAGCCTCTAAAAGATGGAGGAAAACGGTTAAAATGGAAAGATATAGATTTATCTTAAAAAACAACATAGAAAAATATAATAGTTTTGTTGGTTAAAGTAAGTTTGCAACTTTATCTGAAAAGATAACGTGTACAATAGGATTCAATGACGTGAGCTCACGAAGCACGTGTTTGGACAGTATTAGTATGAAACGAAAAACATCATGACCACAAAAATCGTACCAACAATTTCTTTCAGACAAAGGCATGACAGAGGCGACTGGAGAAAGAACTTCCTACAGTGAGATTGGGAACCTTCGTTGATCACCATGTTCTTCTTAACCACGTATTAAAGCTGCGTTGCTTTCAGCTGATTTTCCTGCCCCAGTCGCTGATATCCAGTCTTCACAAACTTAAAGCTAGCTGACCCTATCAGACGCCGCCACTCTGGATAAGGGTAAACCTTAATATATTAACCCTTAATATAGGCGTAATATATCTAATGTGTTACAAGCGTTACAGAAAAGTGGCTGAAAACGTTTACTCTGTTATACTACATGTAACAAGTCTAAACCAAAGAGAACAATATCTACAAAGGAACTTGTGGGCATTAATACCAGGTTTGATGGCATACGTACAAGTGTAGTTTTAAAGTCATTAAACAATAAAGCATAATATTTCAACATCGCAAATTACGACGGGTAAATAAGAACTAGCAATTTGTGTTGATAAGTATGTACTGGATATTTACAAGCCCCTTGTTGAAATTCTCCGATTTCGTTCATGCAACCTTTCATGTAGTACAAAATTGATAATGCAAGTTAAAAAAAGTCAGAAACTAACCCAATCACTAACTTTATTCATTCTCCATACGGACTAAAAGAATTTTCAATACAAAAATGGTACACATCTTAAGTCCTCTATCAGCTAATTTGAAACATTTAAAGGTACCGAAAAACGTACCTGAAAACGGAGGGGCCGATTCTTCAGAAAACACGCCCTTGGAATCCTTACTGGCGGGCTTCTGTTCTTCGACTAAATCCTGCATCTGATTGAAAGGATCTTTAGAGAATGTTTCTTCCAGTTTGACTTTTTGCTCAGCAGTTGTTACATTATTCTTTCCTTTCTTCTTAACTGGACAGGAGAACCCTTTCTTCTTGGGTACAGGGGTAGAACCTTGGCCTCCTGTTTTTCCGTTAAGCAACTCGGTCACGTCAAAATCAGGCAAATTCGGCTTTTCTAATTTCGGCAGTTCCTCTACAGATGAAACGCTCAGCTTTTTTTTATCTTCACTGTGCTTAACGACGCTTTTAGCACTACCGGGATGCTTTTGCAAAGCAAGCGCTGTATTCTTTCCTTCTTTCTTAGAATTCCCTTTTTTTGCGGTTGTGGCTTCCGACGGGGAAACAGAAGACGATTTTTTTCCTTCACTGTCCTCTGAAGTTACTGCAGAACCCAACAAAGTATTTTTCTTTACACTCGGTTTACGACTTTGACTTGCGCAAACAGTTGATGTCGACAATGCACTTCCTTTTGATTTCATATTACCATGGCTTACTTCGGCCAGAGAATCCGTAGACGAAACTTGTTCTTGCCCTCTGGTTATCTTTATTTCACTGCCATCATCAGCATAAGTTTCTCTCTGAGGGCCGCACGCGTGATTGTCATGAGATGTAGAGGAATTCGGGTCCCCAAATTGCCTCAGTTTGGTTTCGATACTTCTACATGGATCCTGATCTAGTTCGAATCCAGAAATTTTGGTCTGTTTTTGAGATTTGTTTATAGTGGAGTTACGATTCGAGCTCGCCGATAGGCAAACAGCACCGTCCACTGCGACAGGCAAAAACTCTTCTCTAATTCCATCACGGTTGCCCGAGTTATCATGTAATGTCTTGCTGTTTTCGGAACATTCTTGTACAAGAGGAAATTTATTTTCCAATTGTAACCTGGGTTGGTTGTAAGTTACTTGACTGACAGTATTCTGACTACTTTTTTCTTTACCTTAGAACAAAAAAGGTGTTACTCAATAAAATTAATACGAAACAACATTTGTACTTCATAAAATCGATTATTGAACAATGGTAAGCTAAATGAGACGGAATGAATTCCAAGATCCCTCCCTCTAAACTCTTTGAATTATAAAATAAAAAGTGATGAGACTCTACGTATACAGAAACAGTACGAATGCCCAGATTCATTAGCAAAGCATACTGTAGGATAAACAGGCTTGTCACAAATCGAAAGTGTTCCGAAGAAACAGTAAATCTTAGGGATATTGTTACGTGCTGGTTTGGATTATCCAAACATATCAGAATGGAATACAGAATAAGGTTAGAGAAATAAAGAAATATGCTGAAGGTTAAAACAAAAAAGGGAATAATCAATTCCAGCTTTCCCAACCAAGGGTTTAACTTCAGTAAAAAATCGAAAAGGTGGGTCTCAATGGATTTTACTGTGAAACCAATCATACGTCCAATTTTAAGTAAAACTGAATTAGGTTTGTGTACATATTAATCCATTTTGAACAATAGCTTCAGCAAAAACAAGAAGTGCAAGTGTTTGATTTAAAACTTATAGAGGTTAAGCAGAGTAAAAAACTTACCTTTTGCTTTACTTTCAGAGTTTGATTTCGGTTTCTTTGTTTCTTTTTTGTCTCCACTTTTTGATTTCTCTTGATCCGTTGAGGACTTCCGTTTACCTACCGTATTCTCCGAGTTACGTTTTCGTTTTTTCTCTCTCTTGTTTTGAGGGGTTTTCATAATTTCGCCAACAATTTCACTTATATTAGCATCATCTTCTAAATCAAAGTAATACAAGAGGACTAGAAAAAATTAGGTACGACCTAACAATTGCGGACCAAAATTACATCATTTTCCACGGACAAAATTGCTTCAGATAACGGCAGTTCAATGGCTTTAAGAGACTACGAATAGCGACAAACGATGAAAGCCATGTACAATCTTTCGCCATAAATATTTCCTGTGTCTGATAAATTGTGTCTGATACAAAAAGCTCTTACATATGTTTTTGCTAAGTCGCCATGCTGCAAAGTAATATTCATTACCTCGCATAAGTGGGTATCGTATTCAGGCTGCAGTCCTTCACATCTCTTCTCACACTCATCACAAATGTAACATAGCGATCACGAAAAGCTGGTGAACTTACCAGGGTTGTTTCGTGGTGAGTTTTTGATCTCATTCTCATGGTTGTTGCTTTCAATCTCTTTTTTACCTCCCTTAAACCTTTTAGTGAATTGATAAATTTCGATTCTTTCCTAAACAAAAGTTTAAATATGTGGCATTATAAATAGGCAGATATACGGGGTGTTTGATTAATGTTATTTCAACTGTACCATCGCCAACGATGCAAAAACATTTCTAATATTCGATTATTAGTCTGCAAATAGCACAAACGTCTTGATTTCTGGTTTGTGTCTATTAATTTGAGTAACAACATATTGACGCGAGCTTAACTTTTCGAAAGTAGTCCTAGTTTAATTTGATACTTGATTGCTGTCCTTTACTTTACTATCTGTCTAAGAAAGGTATATAAAAGCTGATATAACAATTGGATGTCTAAGCCTTCTAAATTGTTATGACTAACCTGGCGCTTGATATATTAGGACTAGGTATCTTTAAAGTAGCCTTTTCTGATGCTTCAGGCTACTGAAGGGGCCAACAGCAACACATTAAATAAAACAATTGTCGAACATCGTCGTGTAATAAACTAGGATATCATTCCTTTGGTATTTAAATCAATAACACTAACAAGATAATAGCACAGGATGTATGGCAAATCTACACTGTTTTAGTACGTTGTCATGAATATTTACCTTCTTTGTTAAGCTGAGGCATTTTTTTGCTTCTCTGTAGGCCGCTAATACCGCACTGGTATAATCAAAACTTCTGTGAATCATCTGTTAGAAACAAAGTATAACAGCCACGGTTACGTGAACACCAAACTCTACTTTGACACATACACAGACCCTACAGCTACTCTTGAATGGTAATGGATATAAGATGCATTGCAAAGCAACTACCCACTCCACCGGGAACAGGAAGCAAACAGCGCTTTCAAATGAATTAGACAAAAAAATCCGAAATTGATGTTGAAAAAGGATTAGTAAATAAAAAGAATACATATTAATAAATGTTAATATACGTATATATATAGGAAACAATCAATACACTTTACTAAATTTTTACCAAAGACGCTTATTATTGCAGTGTTTTTATTAAACTATATATTAGTTCACTTAAAAGCGACAAATGGATAACTAAATATACTTGAAAATCTAATCAGAAAAGAAAATTTCATATGCAAAATCAACTTACCACTCCCATGTCCTTGATTTTCTCTTTCCCTGTTAAGGGCTTAATAACGTGTTCCGAAAGCCATGCTCGTGTTACTTCAACGTCAAAGAAAGTGACATGGTAATTGACCTGACATAAATTTCAGATTGAAAGAAAAACATGTCTTTTACTCTTTACAGCACAACTAAATTATTTGAAAAATAGTAAGCTGTATGTGTGAACAAAAATTCGGAGGTCACACCTAATGCGTGTAAGCAAAATGGCAGTATCAAATACATTTTAAAAGGTTGGTCACAAATAACCTCGCTGAGAAACGTGCATGGTTAATGCAGTCAGATATGTTAGAGTAGCTGATGAATGATGTCGATGGCATCGTATGTATCAACTTAATTATATTAATTAAATATAAAAGTCATCGCATGAAACTTAAATGTAAGTAATGTACAAAAAATCAACGTTTAAACAAAAGCATAAAATAACAAAAATTGAACAAAACGTCCTGAGGAAAAAGAGCCTCTTGCAAATAATTTGCTACGACAAAGACGTTTCCTTTAAAACAACGAAAAGCATAAGAGAGACCGTGAATTAGATATGACAAATACAATTTTGATATGCACTGCTCAGCGATCACACTCGTGTAGACAATGAGGAAAATAATCCGAAAAACGGTTAAGACATTACCACTGTCCTGTCTCCCTTTTCTTCAAAGCTGTAGTATGTACGATGATCGGGGCAGTTTTCAATTAAGCCGGGCCACCTGTAGAAAGGAAGAAATTTGAGGGGAAAACGTTGAAAATAGATGTACAATTTCCCGCAAAAGGACAGTTTACTATCCGCCGTGTAGTTACATTGAAAAATTACATTGAAAAAAATAGAATTTTATCACGAATTGTTGTATCCAAAGCTAGGACAAAACGCAAATAATTTTTATTGAAAACGATGCGGCAGTACTTACCATGGATAACCAGCTACCTTGCCCCAGACAAGCATACCAGGATGATAAGCAGAGTAAAGAACTTCTTCATCACCTTCTTCATATGCATCTGACTCTTGTGAGGCTTGGCAATTGTTTCGTCTTGGATCTGACATCAGAAGAAATGATAAAGGCAAGCACTAAGTTATACTATGCAAGGAGTAAATGTAAAGGAATATATCGATTATTCCATCAACGTGAACTTGATGGAAAATCAATATTTGCAAAGCTAAAATGACTGCCAAAACATGCGATTCTACCATAGTCCAATATTGACTAGAAAATTCAGAATGCGCTAAAATGTATAAGGATAACTGACAAAGCTAGATCAGAATCTGTCCACATTAAAACAAGAAACCAGTACTCTGTAGACCGAAAGAGTTCGTTTTGTCACTTGGAATCTTCCAATAATGCTTTGTTTCCTCATTTCTCTTTGTCTTTCTTTCCTGTTTATGATTGGCTAGTTTCGATATGTGTTTCTTTTAAAAAGGTTGCCATATATCATTTCTTTCGGACGATTTGCACCTTGAAGAGTGTCAGATGGAAAAAAAGCTAGAAAATATGTTTTTAGCGCAATGTCGCAAATTTTCAAGGCAATATGTAAGTCTTGTACCACCAAAAGATTGTTCAAAGGAGTTCTTGCTGCATTGGAAAGCGTTCTGTGTACAATTTCGACGTTATCTGATACATAAGTATGGATCTCATGATTTTTACCTTCATTCATTCTGCAGGTCCAGTATGAGCCCATAACATCTTCTGGTTTGTCCAGATGGTCAATTCGCCTCCACTTGCCACATTCAGGGTTATCGCACTGGACCCACATCGACTTCTCGGGCGTATGAGTCCCAGTGGTCTCGTTTTCATCAAATGAAACTTCGTTTGAATTAACTGCATGGTTCGATTCCTTATCAGATTGCTAAAATATGAAAGAGTCAAGTATGAAAATGAAAACACTTCCCCAAAAAACTTCACAGTAGAAACTTACTTCTTATCTAGAATAGAGGCAGAATTTTGGCCTTCATAATGGCTATATCTTTGCAAGGAGCAGTATATCAGTTATATCATGTCAACAGCTTATGACAGATTCAAGCAGAGTAAACAACACAGACGGATTGGGCGATCAACAGTTTCTCTGTAAAGATATCAAAATCAGCAAGAAGGTGAGATTGGTCAACTTTGGCAAAGTCTCCATTGAAAGTAAACTCTTTAAATTTTAAAAAAGCATGATAGTGAATGTTTGAAATGTTTCTTGAAAAATCTGAACTGGCATTACAATTTGCTAATTCATTATCAAGGAAAGAGAGGATACTAGAACCTAACACTTCCATAGACAGATAGACAAGAGAGCATCAGTCACCTTATTAGTTACTAAATTCCATCCTCGGAATCCACGACAGCATTTGGCAATGCCATCGTAAATGCCGTCGCCTAAAGCAGGTGCTGCAGAAAAAAATGCTGAATGATTTTTCAAGCACATATAAAAGTCAAAAACTCAAAAAGCCCAAAAAATGACAGTTTTAGTCTTTGGGGTCGAATGTCAAAAACCATTTGGACACAATTAAACAATTCTAACACTTAAACAAATTTCTATGGCTTTCCCCTTGCCCTACAATGAGTGAATATTTAACTGCCCACACTTAAAATGCTTTAAATGCTATTCACGTCTGTTTCACTGATGAATACATCCCTTGCACAATCTTCAAAGGAAGCTGCTTGCAATGAACAGGGGATCTCACCCATTTACCAAAATGCCGTCAGAAAACCAAAAATGCCGACGAGGTTCTCACTAATGGCAGCAATTTTGTGCTGCTGACGATTTTGATGGATTCTGAGGGCTGCTGAATTAGTTTAATGTAGAATAATATGAAAATGCTTTACTGAAACAAGTACAACCATAATTCAATCAAAGAAAGCAGGTTTATTGGCAATGGTAACAAATTTCAAGTAAAATTGTACTGGTAGCTAAAAAGAGCATCCTGAATTTCCTGGCAAAAAACTACTCTATGCATGAACACCATCTTTGAATTGTTTTACAGCACTCTGTTTACCAAGCACTGTACCGTGTAAGTGTGTTTTAACTAAACTATGTCTAGTTCTTAGAGTTCATTCCTAAAATAATTCAACAGCAATTTGACTAGTATTGAAGTAAGGGGTATTCCTAAACTAAAAGAATGTTTGAAAGCTTGTGACCGGAGGAAATGTGCAGGTGACTTTGTATGTGATTAAAGATGGCAATTAGCTAAACATTTTGAAACGTTTTGGGTGGTACACTGAGCACACAACAAGATTCCAATTCATCAGATATAAACAATAGACAATTGACCATCACCATCTGGTAATATAAACCACATGGACCAAGTAGGGAATTAACACAATAATTAAGTGGTCAATTGTTCAAGACATAGGCACCATCCACTTCAAGTGACTATCCACAATTATGAGTTCTGGTTGTCCCTTAAATTCAAAGAGGATTAACTTGTTACTAGGACACAGTATCCCATGGTTATATCAGTAGTGGAAACTGTCAAAACTTTTATGCTTGTCTTTTCACACATTTATGGTATGTTAAGTTAAAAAAATGTATGATAAGTTGCACAGGTAAATTTGGGATGCATAAAACTATGTAAACTAAACAAATAAAATGTTATTGAACATGTTTTCAGTCAAACTAGATGATACAGACAGAAAGCATTTGCTAAAAATAGCTGTCTACTTACACTTATGGACTTCTCTTGTTCAGACATAGGTAAAGACATAATGTAAATTTGACATTCAGAATCTTCCACTTGCAAAACACCCAATAGACAATGACTGCAATCTGTGGCAAAGTGAAGAAAAGATGACTGCTGTCATTAATTTCTCTTAACTAAGCAAAAATTAATAAAAGCTTCATATGAAAGGTAATACAGATGAAAGATTTTACTTGCAAAAATAACAATAAATGTATTTTCACACATTAAGCTTATGAGAGTTATCATGGCAAAATTGACACTGAGTAACTTGGGGCACTTACCTTCTTAGAAGAATACTGTAAACCAGTGGTTACTGGTTCATAAACTTTAGGGTAAAGTGGTTAGGCAGGTATACCTCAAAGTGTACTTTGAGGGAGAGGATGATCCCCCCTAAAAGGCCTTAGTCAATTGAAAGAAGTAAACATTGGTCACATGACTAAGAAAGCATCTGCATGCTTAAAATTTGTGTATGAGTCTTTATATTCTTTGAAAGGGGGCAAAATTACAATATTTCTACTTTCTTAGTCATGTACAAGCCCCAGATGTAGGTGGCATGACATAAGTTAACAGAGTGCATCCACGGACCACCACGCTTTATGACGAAGAAGAAGAACAAGCCCCAGGTCAATACATTTTTGTAAAAAAAGTAAACAGTTTGCATTTTAATAGACATCCTTTCCTGCTTTAAGAGGTCATCAATGACAGAAACAGGGTGTCCCTGATGGTATCTGTAGACTTCAATTAACACCTAAAGTAAATTATATTGTTAGAAGGGATAGGAGAAGAAGACTTACCATTAAAAGATCCTGAATCGAGCACAATAAGTCAATATACTTATGACAAAAACAATTACAGGTGACCTGGAGCGTAGCATGGCATTAGTTGTTGTCACAGCTTGCTTTGCGAAAAATATTTTTTATTCCATTTTTGTGACAAAACAATTTACTTGGCTCTAGTGAATGTACTTTAAAAAGTGTTTGTGTGGTTTAGAAGTGAATTATAGATTCAAAACTGAGCGCTGAAGCATTGACGAGAAACAAAGGCCATGTCATGCACAGCTTGTCAGCTTATTCTCGTGTATGTCTTACAAGAACGACATGGACACTCCCACCACCACTTTGGTGTTAGCTATATCAAAACAATTCTTAGTAAGATAATACAAGAAAAGCTCATGCAGTTAGTAAGGACATAATGTTGTTTTAAAGTAATCAAGAAGCTAAGCACCTGGATACGTACCTGGTTTCCACCCATATTTCGGTCTCAATCTCACACAGAAATTAAGAGCCGAGTTACTAATGGAAGGATGGTGGTACATCAATCGTCTTTAACTGCGGACGATTTTACCTTTTTATCAAGGTTAACCGTAACAAAAAAGCAAAATGCACTTTACTTCAGGGACAGGGGTTATTATTGTAGCTGATAGTGGTTCTCTACACTGCAAACAGTATACCAACGACGTAATTGCCGCCCACAGTTACTTGGTTCAAATGATATCTACACAGGAAGAAACATAAGTATAATCAATCAATAAGTAAATGTGTTCTACTTACTTGTTTTTTCCTTATAACTTGTACCTTTCCTCTTGTTAGGACAGGGATAGGATCAGCTGAGAACATGATGAGCGTAGATCGTCTTGTTGACATTTCAGGCTTAACGTGGTCTGAATTTCGCGCCACAAAGTCATATGACAGAAGAGACATGAAAACGAGGCAATATTGAAAAATGGCATAAAAATGGCATTAAACATGATAGCAAGGTGTTTTAAATATTATAGCTTTGAAGGAGACAAAATCTTAAAAGAGCTATGCGATAATACTCTCAACGTTTTATGATTTACCAATAACACTAATAGGCAAGTCATTGATTTAAACTTGTTACAGTATGTTGTTCTACTTTGTAGTGACGCAATCATCAAATCATGACCACATAAATTCATCTTTGAGAAACAACGTCCCTTTGGCTCAGTTGTCAGAGCATCTGTCCGGTAAGCAGGTCGCGTGTTTAGGTCCCGCCCTGGACGTCTGATTTGTTTCTCAGAAAAACAGCAATTTAATATTCATTTTAATAAAAGTCATAAGCACCTAAGTCAACGGTCGCAAAATAGTCACAACTTTGTTGCCAGCAAATAATTGTTACAGTTTAATCTCAGCTAAACTTTGGCCAGTGATAAGCTAGACATTTTCTCTTACGGGGGGCGCGGGGGAGGTAACGTTTGGAAAAAAGTGATCATCTATATTTTTGATCATCTATTTTTACAGCACACTAGGAAACAACAAAGGCAGTTGCTATTGATAGCAAGTTATCAGATAAAAAAAGATAAGTAGACGATTCGAAAAAATTTGTTCTATACAGAAATATCCTTCTTGAGATTGATGATTTTTCCAAGGTAAAAAGGTCAGGTAGAGTTTAAATGATATCAATGAGTAAAACGTAGCTTTGCATCATGAAAGTGAAACGAGACATGTGTGGATAAAAACCAAACATAGAAGGATCTTTAAGAATATAAAGAAGAAGATCCAACCAAAATATCCTACATTCAAGTGTTGTGCTCGACAAGATAAACAATAATTTTTGAGACTTTCGATAAAATACAGATTACCATTAACCAACCAGGCTGATAATTCTTTAAGAAAGAGACATGACTTGGACTTAACCATATTTTTTTCCCTAACGTTTCGTAAAATACTTTTGATATCTTCAGAGAAGTAATAAATCACAAGCTTAAGGAAAATAAAGCACTTTCAAACAATACAGAGCAGAACGAAATAAAGAAGAACAGACAACATTCTTTCTCCGAGAATTATCAGTCTGGCTGTTATATTCATTAGTGGATTACGTTTTCTACCTGGCATATTTATTCCTATTATATTAAAGAGCCCGTCATATCTTTTTCGTGGTTGATACTCATAGAAAGAATCGGCATGAAAAGACTCTTTCAGCTCCTCGTGGGACAATACATCGCACCAATTTTTGTTCAAACCCTGTAGTCTTTTGGAGCCGATTATCGTTTCCATTTGTTTTGTCAAGTACTGCAGAAAAAAATGCTCAAAGTCGATGTCTATTACTACCTTTGCCAACACACGGTAAAGTACCAAGGCGACAAAAATTTGTGAAACCGTGTCTTGAAAGCATGCAATAGCTGGTAAAGACAATTGTCGACCTACTAACTCCTAGGTTGTTGATTTACCTGTTCAGTGCATTAAGGAAAGATTTCATCGACTCAACAAGGCCTCCAGATTGTTCAAAAATTGGCAAAAGTATCAACTAGATATCCATGGTACCTGATCGAGTGTGATCATATAAAAGGACTTTACTGCGTGTTGTAAAACTGGATAAGATTATTGAGGTACGCAGATAACCCTCTAACATTGGGATGGTAAAGAGTAGTTGAGATGTAAGTATAATTTTGAACTTTTTAGAAATATTTGTCACAAGTCAATAGAGGACATTTGTGACCATTGTCTGGTTGGACTTGCAACAATTGTAGCTAGATAAAGATACTTACTTTAGTACACTTTAGTATACTTTAGTATACTTACTTTAGTACACTTTAGTACTTACTAGGTACATACTTTACTACATCTCTCTTGATAAATTTATGATTTAATGTATTTCTTGCAAATTTTGTCTTTGTTTTGTAGAACGCTGTAAACAGTACACGAAACCATAGAAAATTCAAAAGGAAACAGAATGTATGAGAAATTATTCAAGATATATTAATATCCGCAGTAAATGTATTTTTAGCTTACGCAAAACATCCATTTACAAAATTTTCAGATGAAGTCTGATCTGTAGGAGTTCTAAATCCCATACACAAACGATTCCATTTAAGTAGAATGGAATTTTCTGAATTTATTGCCTATCTAAAGTACCTATTTACCCCATGTTCATTCCCTGCATTGATGCCAACATCACCCTTGATGTCTTTTAACCAATGGCATTCCTGTGCGTGCTCACAGAATTACGGTTTTAATTTACAAAATGAAAATGTTAGTCTAGCCAGTAGGTAAGGCTTCTGGGTTAAAGACCTCGTACTATCTGGTTTTAGCCCCGTGTCTTCACACTCAAAAGTCGGCGTATATTTAATTTCTTATTTGAAATTGTTTAACATAGTTTGTTTCTTTTGTGACATTAAACTATATGCCTTCAGATTTTACTTTAAATGACTGTAAAATTTGTGTTAAATTTAATTGTATTTATTTTTAGACCATGAGTGATTTGGTAACAGGAGGCACTGAAGTATCAATCACAAACATCATAAAATAGCTCTTTGGGTACAATGTCCTGCAATGAGGGAGACAACAACAGCAACAACAACAGCAACAGCAACAACAACAGCAACAACAGAAACATAGAGAGCCTTCTGGGCCTTGACACATTCAGCTCAACACGTGCTAAAGGAAGATAAACAGTTCAAATTTATTACGAGTCAAAGCAGCGCGAAAGGAACTCAGAATGCATCTAATGTACTACTTAGACAAAGATGGGAAGAGAGTATATTCTTTAAAGGTATGTGAATTTGATAATCGTTTCGTACTTCAATTTTTAAGTAGATATAACTTGCTAGTTTCAACTAACACTATCAGTATGTGTAGTCAAGAATCGTAACTTGGGAAGGGCGAAATCCATGTTACGTTTTAAGATTTACGTATGATCTCCTTTGTGACATGCATGGATTCAACCCTGGCAATATTATAACACTTTTGGCGTAATCTTTTATAGATTGATACCTGTATAACACAGGCTGTGTTGGCGCAGAGACCTATTTTAAGGTTTCTTATCTATTTGCATCTATTATTGTATGACCTCCGTGCCCCAGCAAGACTTCCCAAAAGCCATTGTTTAAATTAGTTGTAATTAACTGTTAGCAGAGTAGTATCAGTAACATCAAATCATAGAGACCGGGAAATTTTGAAATTTCGCGTGAGTTGGTTTTTTAAATAATTCCAGTCTTAAAAATATATTGTCCAAACCGTGTTATTAAAGCCCAGTTTATACTTAAAAAGTTTATACTTGAAGGGCAGCCGATAAAAGAAACATTTCATTCAAGACCAACAACTTTTTGCTTTAGCAATAATGTTTATTCAAGTGTGATAGGGTAAAGCATTTCTCCTTGCAGGAAAAGTGTGTTTAAACTTAACTTCATTACTTTGGGAAAGCTCATCACATCAAATGTGATCATGGTGTCCAAGCGGAAACTTGGAAAAGATCCTCTATAGTATTTGTAGGACAATGCCTTACAACGTCAAAGTTAGAAGTTTAGTTCCCTTTGCTAGAATTAAGGCAGTTTGATGAGGAAAGTAGATTTCCACCTTGATTTGTAGATTCAATCTACCGAGTGTTGTGCACCATAAGAACTCCATACTTGCTTTGAGGTTTACAGAATAGGGGCAGTGTTGCAGATTAGGCAGTTCTCTATAATCAAGATCTGTTTTGTAAATATGGCTGGTGCTGTAGATACGTAAATCTAAACTTAAATAACAGAACATGATAAAAGCTGCCTTAGTGTAAAAGCAGTTCAGATTGCAATCTCCAAAGGTCATCACTATTAGTAGCAGTTGCACAGAGGTATGATGCAAATAACCTTCACTCAATTCTAAGCAGGGCTCCTCCACTAATTAAAAATTGGTTGGATCCAGAAGATGCAAAACTCAGCAGGGAAGAAGGATACTGGCAGCCATTGAATCTTTTGTATTGTTTTGGCAATTTTGAGATCAAGTGACATGGCTGCCACCTAGACAAGAAGCTGGAGACTTGTCATCTTTCTATTAACAACAATAACTTACAGTGCAAGGGCTGTCCAATAGTTTCCTTGTAAACTGTGTGTGACAGAAAACGTCATTTTGTCCTACCAGATTTTTATTGGAAAAGTGCACTACTGCAGTGATGTAGTTTTTGGTGGTTGAAAACCATATCCTTAAGTTATTTAGCCTAAGCTTGGGCAAATAAAAATTCCATCCCATCCATTTGATATTGTTATCTGAAATATAGGTTCAATGTTTCAACAGTGTTTATTTTATTTTATGTGGTAAATGTCCTAAAATAGTGATGGGAAAAACTGGAAGGCGTTAGAAAGTTTTTGGTTTAGCACAGACATTTGTATGGTGAAGCCAAATAACCCAAAACATGCAAAATTAAATTTGATGTATGAGTAACATAATCACCAAATAAAGAACTAGATTTAAGTGACCAAATTTTATGAATTGTTGGCATGGAAGTTTCAAAAAGAAAACTGTAGCATTATTTGTGATTCCAACAACATGAGCATTCATTACTTGCACCTTTTATTATCTGTGTTGTGTAGACATTTTTACAATGTATTGTAATTTATTAAATGGTTCACAACTAATGGAACTATGAAAAAATGTCAGAAGTGTTACAACATTATCAACTAGAATGACTGCTGAGTGATCATCAGCAATATAGTTTACATTGTATCACACTTTGTCATTGTCATTTGGAAAAGTATCAGTGCTTGTAAAATATTGCTCATTGAATGTGATAAAGTTGTAAACATTTTGCATCTTCTTAACCATTCTTTTGCGATCACTAACATATGCATCGCATTCAACCTACGTGCTAGAACCAAGCGAATTAGACAACTACCTCCATTATGACCCCTCACATTTGCAATATATCAGAAAAGCTATTCTTTATTCTCAACGTGCACATTATCACATGGTCCTGACTGCAATCACAGTGTGGATGGCATTTGTTGCTTCTTTCAGAGAGAATGTTATCCTATATACCTATGCATTTACATGAAACCTCATACTTTAGCCTTAATATAGAGAGATGACATGTCTTCAAGGGTTTATATATGACTAGATAAAACACCACATAAGTCATAACATATCAGCTACTGAACAATGTAGCCACAAGCCTAAAAAAATCACTCCATACTCCAAATTCCTTGATAGACACCACCTCTATGAAGTCATCGTTTAAGATGAAACTTTTTGATATATATATTTTTGAGCAAAAACTAGGGCAGTTTGGACAACCCAGACTATCTTTTTCAAGTCTCACAGAAAAGGTCGTAAACTAATTTATCTATTGTCAGAAATGTCACTTTCCACAATTGAAAACTAGCTATCACAGAAAGGCCTGCTAAGTTTGGACTCTCAAGAATGATATCATTGTGGTCATGGGGGTAACACACAGAAATTGATAGGACCTCATGATGGTCAAAGTCAAGACTGAAAGCCCAAACAAAACCCCAAAAGCTGAAAAGCTAGTGAATTGCAAACAGGAATGGACTAATTGACGAGTATCATTCCCACCAATTATCTCTGAAACTACTTTAAATCTGCACTCATTGGCTACTGTACCAGATGGAGGTAATGAATACTTTTTAGCCAATGCCACCAGACATGGTAATTCATTTTCCTTCATTTTCCAACGGGACAGTGGATTGCCAGGGAACAGTTATGAAGTCTGAAATAGACTCCATGACTGTTCCCTGGCTAGATTTATGTTAACTGGTTCCTTGACCAAGGTTGGTGTGATAATCAGGGCCCCAACCGAACTCTACTGTCAGTTTACATAAACAGCATTATCTATCACTGGTCCCAAGGAGACTAAATATATATGCCATGATTACTGGTGTAGTACAAAGAATAAAGTGTACATCACTAAATGGGAGGTTTTGTACATAGATAATTAAAGCCTCCTTGAACACCTGAGAGACATGCACCATATAGGAAGTGGAAATCACTTAACATGTTTCTTATTTGGTGATTGCATTCCCTGGCCTTTGTAATTTTAATTAAAATTAAATGCATCAAAGAAACTCTTTGAACTGCTACTTTGTTAGAGAGCCCTAATAACAGAAGATTTACTTTTTAATTGCAAAGTAGATGTAAGTTTCATCATAACCATCCCAGACATTTATTGTTGTAAAACGGCTAAGGACTTTTTTCATTTCAAAACAAATGGGGTAAAGATCCTGTGTGACATAGTTTTACCAATTGTGCATTTAGAGGATATTGAAACATAACAAAGTGAGGTCGGACATTGTTGTATTAATACACCACTTGATATCAATGCATAGCTGTTATAACAATGGTACATTAATACCAATTAAGAACATCAAATGTGACAGTAAATAGACAAGCTACCACCAATTTTTTGTCACTTACACCATTGTTGTTTATTGTTGCTAGTCCTGTATAAAAGTTAACAAAAAATAATAGAAACCTGGAGTGGTGAGTAAATACTGAAATATGGACTGCTTTTGTATTCAAAAAGGTGGTTAAGTTATAAACTTGATATTGTATATGTACTTTATCATAGGTTGTTTGTGAACTTTGTATATGTTTGCTTCAATGTATATAACTTCTCAGATCACCTTTCTCAATTAGTTAAATATCAGAAAATTAAAGGTAAGTTGTAGTCATACTATTATTACATCAGATTGCCATAAATGTTATTATGTATAGGAAATTATCAAAATTAAGGTAACAAGGAGACATCAGTATGTGCTAAGTTTCTGCTAACTTACTTCAGTAGATGCACTTATTTACTGCCATAAATTCATTTGATGGTCAAGTTTAAGGAACATATATGACATGGCTCACCTCATCAAATTTCAATTGATTAGAACTAATGTATTTTAACATCAGTTAATTGTTATTGACACGGAAAAAAGGTCAAAAGTAGGAACTGAAAATCTAGTATTTGTCATTAATAAATTTTACTAATATTTCTCTTGTTATATGTTATCTGTAGAAGCTGGATACAGCTGGAAGACCAACAGTGTCAGCACATCCTGGTATGAAAGTTTTTTATTTTGAATTGTTTTGTATTTGTGGAGAGTAAAGGAACAATTAGTAGATACTCAGTATCAGTCACAAATCAGAGGAACCTGTAGTCAAACCATGGTTTCAATTGATTTGATCCTTCTGTGCCTAGGGAAATTTTAACTATTTCTTTTAGTGGTTATGTTCCAATAAAATTGGTAGCCCACCTTGACACAAACAGGTATGCATTCACATATACGTCAAATATATTTAGACATCTTATGCATTAGAGTAAATATTTGTTGAGAAATATTCGGGATTTTGGTTTTGACCATTTGTCATCTTTTGGGGGGGAATATGCTATTTGTTTAAACTGTACAAGAGTAACAATTGTCAGATATAAGTCAGGAAACTAATATTATGCAAAGCTCTCCATTTAAGGCATGCATCACACATGGTTACCTCCACAAACACCTGGAGAAAAGTAGATGTGCCTTTTATCACTCTTTTCACTCTTGCTGGGGTACCAGACCATGCAGATACATGAAAAATACTTCGTTGAAAAATGTCACTGATCTTGCACTTGATTTATCACTCCGTACCTGACTAGGCCAATTGAAAGTGATGGGTTTTTTCCACTTGGTTTCAAACTATTTTGCTCATTTTTCTGTTATACTATGGAATTCTGGTCTGCCCCTTAAGTGCAAAAGCCTTTTACTCTTTCCTGTGTTTCAATTTTTAATGATGAATTTTGATTTGTGACTTATTTTATACTTAGTGGCATACCATGCAAATTTTCTTTGGGTATTCTCTCACTGAAGAATATCATGAGGGTGATCAAAGCACTTGGTCTGTTTGAAAGGAAATGAAGACTACCATGGCATATGGACATTGATTACGTTATAGATGAAGATTACAATGGCATATGGACAGTGATTAGTTTTCTCTGCCATACTTTGTTAAAAGACGGGGCAAAAAATTTTGTTTAGGGAAAGAGTCGAGCCCACGATCTTCTGCATGGAAGGGACATGCTTTGACAACACCATAAAACTGTATTTTCTTGCTTAACTGGGCAGATGCAGTCATAACTGTGGCAAAATTCATACGTGCCTTGAAAACATTGTCATAGTGTGGACAAAGTGTAACAATTGTTCACCATTGTGGGTCATTGTGAATTTTTGTAGTATGTATGCAAGAGTGTTCCTGCTGCTTATTTTTGCCTGTGGCTCCGTAGCCTACTATGAGGGAGGAAGCTCAAACTTTTCAGCTTATTTTCCCATTGTTTAACTCATACGCCTAGCTACCCATTAAAAATTTGTTCACTTTACTTGTTTAAGTCAAACTGGCAAGGATTCATCACTTATTTCGAGACCTTGATAGATACCAAAAGAATACAGCAATGGCCTCCTCCTTCACAGAATTCCTCTTATACTTCAATGACAGAATAAGGCAGTAATTTCTTTCCGAACAAAAGTCTTAATGGTTGACCTATGACAGAAAATGATGTAGAATATTGCAATAAATTAATTTCAACCTTAACACTGAAATTAAACATTTATTGGAGACAATTAATATATATTGAAAAACCTGATTTCATTAGAATCCCAGAGTATTCACTAAATACCTTGCATACCCGGACTCTATGCCACTGCTCATACTACAAAGTGTGGCTTTTTTAATGTGTCCTCGAGAAGTGTCAGCATTCTAGTAGTAGGAGTCATCGTAAATGTTTAGTTGGTTTAACATTTTCCCCCATGGAATTCTTTTGTTTATCTGGGGTTTGGCACATAGAGTTTAACTGATTGGTACATTTATTATCTTTATAGTTTTATGCATTGGTATCCATCAACACACACATAGAGCCAAGAATGCAAGCAATTATTCACATTCATAAGTTGGATATTTGAGCGTAGATTTGAGCATATACGTGTGTGTGAATAGTTGGATCAACACACACACAACATGATGACTTGACCTCCATGGAACACCACTGAATAGCCTGTAGCTAACCTGACCTATACAATTCTGTTCCTTTCTATTCACTTTTGGCACACTATTCTGTGCAAGAATGTGGTTCCAAAAAGCATACGTGCAAACAGTAATTGTTTTTTGCATAATATGCCACTTTTTGTGCAGTGGCAGACATTTGGGGGGCGATGGGGCGGCCGCCCCAAAAAAATTTCAGATTAAAAGTTTCCAATCCGGTTTTAAAAGAGCCAGAATAACTTCACATGTCATCGTTTTTGCTTTCTACAAAAATTTCTGTATTCTTTTAAGCAAACAAA
>JANTCA010031458.1:0-21406 GCA_024741275.1 Chironex yamaguchii | reverse complement strand
ATACTTTCCTTTCTGACGTTTCATACTCTGAGGAGTGTCAGACGAAAAAAGCTTTTAAGTATGATTTTAGCGCAAATGTCGCAAATTTTCAAGGCGATTTTTATTAATCTTACTTACTCCCTTATTTCCATAGTATAAGCCGTTGAACGTAGTAAGTCGATTGGGAATAGATTGTCATTTTGTTTGCCTAATGGCAAACATGCATTCAGTAAGCTTGGTTTGTGATACTGCCAGTATGTTTAACTTTCGTTGTTTAATTTTGGCCTGAATAAACAAGACAACGATTTTAATTTCCTTGCTTAAACAACCTTGTCTTGTAGACACAAGAAACCATTGGATAATTTATCTCTTCCAGTTCTTATACAAAGAAACAGACCATTTCACGTCTTAGACAAAGAAAAACACATTCACCAGAATAAATTTTGTCAGTGTAAAATATTAAGATTCAGCAAGCAAAGTCAATATTTAAGTTGATCTTGATAGGTGTACTAACCATTTGACACAGCTGAGCCTTTCTATGAAAGCCTGGACAATTATCCTTCAGTTATTATCTTTTTGCATTTATATATGGAGGAAGGAAAGAAGCTAAACTTTCTCAACAATCAGTATTTCCTTTTCGTTTCTTTAAAGAATGAGGAAGCTACTCTCTTGGTATCGTCAGTACTAAAATTGCTATTGAACAAATACTTTGTTTATCATACTTTGTCCATATAACAGGATTGTAATTATAATTACCTTTTTAAAGATTACCGTTTATGTTTTTGTTTAGTATTTTGATCGAAAAAAGTGACGTCACTTAACAATACCTAGCATGAAGTCGAGTCAGTACATGAGGTACTTGATTAATTCAATTGTTGATGGAACATGTCTTTTGATTGGCGAGTTGGCCTGGTCCTCCTAAATTTTTCTTTACGAATCGTGTTTTTAAAAGTATTGTCGGATTTTAGTGCGTCATTTTAACTGAATTTTTTGTGTGGCGTTGTCTTATAGTGTCACTTCAATTGAATGTGATGTGTCGTGCGTTCTTATTGTGTCATTTTAAGTGAATTTGATGTGTGGTGTGGTCTTAGTGTGTCATTTTAAGTGAATTTGGTGTTTGGTCTTGCTTTAGTGTTTAATTTCAAGTGAGTTTGATGTGACGTATGGGCTTGTGTTCTAATTATAACTTGAGACATGTTATGTTGAAGGTTTAAGCAACAGTGTAAGAGTTAAATTTGATTAAGGGTAGTCGTACTGCGAAAAAGCCAATCCTAACTTCCACATTTTACGACTGCGTGGCATCTGATGCGATGATTCGACTTCCAACACAGAATCGATGACATCTGCCAATTTTTCCTGACCGGAGTTTATGCATAAGACATACTCGCTCGCACCAAATCCCATGCTTTCGCTCTTTCATGAGCTGATACTATGGCTTCAAAACCCAACAGACAATGAACTAAGTCATGCTTCCCACTAGTCATGACTTACGATCCCCTTAACCATCCAGTCATAGATATCACAGTTAAAAATCACTCTATACTTTATTCCGATGCTCTGACTGCACCTATCCTCCCCGATGCTATCCTACAGACATGTCAAAACACTATCCACACGAACCCCGCCTCCACATTAGCCGCCAGACTACCTGGCACACACCCGTGCCATAGCCCACGTTGTAGAACGTGCCCTTTTACATACACTATGTCATCCATCACAGAAGTCAAGGGCACTGTGTACATTCACGACAACTACCGATGTACCACTACAAACTTAGTGTACATCATCAAGTGCACTAACTGTGTTACACTTTTTAATTTAGATTTTAATTTTTTCCTATCCATATGTATATTTGTTTTACTGAAGTTCTTTCTCCTTTTTGAGCCTTTCATTGATCTATTCTTGCCTTTGTTATTGTCCTTTGTCTCTATTTTGATTGTTTCTCTCTTTGCTCCTTTAATCCCAGTCTTTCCCTTTTTATTTGTATGACGTAGTACCTTTTCCTCATTGTGAAGCATGAATAAGGCCTTGCAAGGTCGAAAATTCGCGGGTGGATCATTATCTTCTTCAAAAGGAGGTAAAGTTGTAAAAAATGTTTTTCTATTTTATATATGTGGTGGCCAAATGGCACTACAATTTTGTGCATCATGCTGAATGTGAAACAGCTGAAGAAGAATGTTTCGAAAGGCTGTTCTTCAGCTATTTTTGGTTAAGCCATTCTTACACTAAATCCTCGAGGATCTGGTACCCTTGTTCCTACTGTGCTGAATCCGGTTCCAACCCTCGGGTAACGACTCTGTCCGACTAAAATCCCTCGAAACGACACATCAGGAAGAAGAATGGTGGGCTCCTTATCCAAACAGCTCCAAAGGAGACCGCAGACCTGTAAGCATTCCTTGAATGTCGTCACTATCAACAGCAGTCGTGGAACGGTGTGACGCAAACGGTCTTCGTGCTATTCGAAGCTGGGCTCCCCCACCAGCGACCAGCGATTGGGGTCCAGAAGATGCTTCGCAATAAAAATAACAATTTTGCAGTGCTACACTCGCAAGCTTTGATTAACTAATCAAAAGGTTTTAAAGTACCATTTGAAGTCTATCCCTTTTAGTTGAACTCAATACTGTCAAAATGCAGCACAACACAGGACATAAACACCGATGCAAGAGGACTCAGCTGGTCTTTTGCAGCTTGATATCATTGCATTTAGGAAACCTTTGTTTTGTCTTGTTGTTGCCAAAAGTTGCATAGATGCATTTATGTACTGGACTTCGATTTGCAGTCAGTAATGAAAGACTCCCATCTGTTATCGGTTCTGTTCCTTTGTTGCGCTCAAGAAAACCAGTAGTCCTTTGACTAAGTTTCAGAAACTCAGTGCTTTGAATAGATACTCTGTGAGTTACTGTTGCCTGCATTTTCTGTTTGCTTGTACATAATTCGTGTCAAATTAAAAGCCGGAGAGCTGTCTTCAGGAAGGCGCCAAGTCTGGAATCCATGACTTTTCCATGTTGCATTTTTATCTGCTACCGACTCCTTCCTTTTCAAATAAAGTCTCAAAACTAATCATGCTAATCCAAACGAAATCTGCATCTTAGTTGTGCAAAGAAATGTACAAAGAAAAAGTATTGTAATAAATCTGAGGATTAGGTGAGATCGTGTTGCAAATTTTAAAGAAGTACTTTCTATAAAGCTTAAAGAGTACCGAATATCTGTGTCGTCATAAAGACCAAGGAAAGTCAATGTATTTAATAATTTGCGGCTGTAATTGGCAGCTTTCATATGCGTTTTTAGATAAGTTTTATTGGAAGTTGATAGTATTGAAACGCCGGTTTAATGTCTGTGAGTTTCTAAGTTTTACTAAATCCTGTTTGAGACTTCTCATGAAATTGCTCTTCTGTAGCCAAGAAAAGCTGAGTCAATACAAAACACTTTCTTCATTCTTTCTTAAAAACTTTGACTCAGTGGGACTGGTGGCATGAAGTGGCCTCCTTCTCCAAGGATGAAGTTAGATTTCCGGCGGCATTGGTTCTTCTCTTTTTTGTTTATTTTTTAGTTTGTTAGGAACATAAATCGTGAACACATTTATATTCCATTTTGAGAGAAGATCTTAAGGAACAAATGTTTTTGTGGTCATCCAGATCACCGTCTGGATCCCGAAATTTTTTGCGGGACTCTTATTGTGCAATAAGGCGTTTTTGACATTTTGAGGCAATATGAAAAGACATCGACTGCCTCCATTGTACAGCTCAAACATTTCTGCAGAATGCAGCTAATATTTCCTATATTCGGAGTCCGGATCCGGGAGAAGATCCCACATTATAATATCGAAACATTTCTACAGAAACAGCTCAAAACACTTCTCACGGGGTGATATAGGACCATTAATGGTGCAAGTTGGGGTAATCCTAGTGAATATTTATCATTGTTGAACATATGGATGCAGATCAAAACTGGATCCAGATGGCCGTCATTAGAGGTAGAGTGATTTTATGCACTAACCGCATGACTATTATAGTGATAAGGTTTATCTATGGGTATGTGCTACATACCTAAAAGCAACAAGACGTGTAGTAGCAAAAACGGTGCAGAATGTAAACATTATAATTTAAATATTGGGATGCGAAAAAATAAAGGAAGTTTGAGACGTTGACATTTCAATACTGGTTGACTGTACAATGATAATTTCCTTTGACGCAAATATCATGTAATGGGGATAACTTTATTTACTTTAAATACAATTACGTCAGAAACTAGAGGTAATTTTATGCTTTTATGCAAAAAAATGAAGTCAATGTAAATATTGTAAATTTAAACCCTCTAGCTATAAACCCCCTCTAATCAAGAACCCACTTTTAGGTACCCTTAGTTGTTGATACAGCGGACAGTAATAAGAGCAATTACTATAAATCACAAATATTATTGCCAGAAACATAGAACAAGAAACAAACCTTGAGTAAAGATCTGTAACAAAAGCCTTGCATGTACTGTAGACGGCTGGTGGACTAACGATAGTACCATCCCCCAATGGAATCCAAAATTTGCTTCATGGAGCGTCTGCAAATATTGCTGATCTAACAAATACGAAGAAGCACAGGGATTTTCTTAAAGCCAAACGGGTTGCGAGTTACAAGATATGAGTATCGTGAAATTCAGTGACAATTCTTACAAGGGTGGCTATCATACTTTCAAGTTCAGGTCGACGTTCTGATGTAAGCTAATAGATATCGACTTGCGAAGTAACTTCCAATCAAGTCGACCATATGTAGTTCTGGGGTGAATCAATCCTATGAAGCGTATTTACATTTAAAACGAGAGTTTAGATGCTTGTTAAGCGAATTGATAAGTCCTGTTAACACGCACATCTAGCAGTGGTAGTAAACTATTTTGTTCTTTTTCAACAGTAAGATTAGTTAGGAGTGTAACATGCTAAGTTTTGAGAAGACATTTTCGTAACTATCCTCACATAAAGAAATAGAAAATAATATCTACGTGGTAGAAATATCTTTATAATGAAAGGGATCCAATCCTGTACCAGGACACTTTCATACAAGGGACAGACAATTGCCGGTGGCAGTCAAAGTCTACTTGCCCGATTAGATCCTGGAGTAAGGCAAGGCCGTCAACCATCCAAAGTGCTTTATGTCATTTGAGCTACTTTTTTATGTCGAGAGACTTAGTCGAATTCAAAAAAATGTCACCCTCAGACAAAAACGCATTTGTAGAAAAATTCAATCCACAATGATGAGTGAAACAATAGAAATAAGAAGATTGAGCACCTCGTGGAGGTGCTCAAGTTGGCCAGGTGGCTTCTTTGATATATTCACAGCATCATGCTCTGGACAAGTTGCGAAAAATGACCAACTGCACGGGTACAGATGCATTAACCACTGTCTAGCCGGTCTTCCCCTTCTTCTTTTACCTGGTACAGCCTGAATGATGATAATTCTTTCAAGACCTTCTCTCCTCGTTTAATGGCCAAAATACTCCATTTTCCTCTTCAATATCTTCCCCAACAGTTCTCTCCCTCTTCCCAACTTTTTTAAAACCCACTGATTTGTCCTTCTTTCAGTCCAAGACACCTTGACCAATCTTCTATAACACCATAGTTCAAAAGCTTCTATCCGTTCCCTGTCCGTCTTCCAGAGTCTCCAAGACTCACGTAGCAAGCATTGAAAAAACTGAGGCTTCAAGTAAACGTAGTTTAAGTCTAATGATACCGGCATGATACCATTTTTATCAGCCATTTACATCATGTCGATACGATGTCATTAGGTGGGAATGTGGAGTAAAACCACGTGGATATCCATATCGGTACACGTTTATGCCGATATGATAACAACATCGGTTGAAGATCATGCCGGCATGGTGACGGCATGATTTCATGTCGCTTTCCCAATAAAATAGGCAATAGAACAATAAAACAAGTGCACAATCAGTCATGTGACGTCACAGCCATTTTCCTACATAAGCGAAATGATACCATGCCAGTATTGTCTCAACGGGTTCAGAAAAAGTCACAAATTTGGCCATTCTGGCACGCTTTCATGCCGCTGTCAGATCATACCGTCATGCTACCGACAAGGTGTAAACGGGGTCTAAATAGCCACCCTAGTCGATATGTCGTGTGATACGTCCACCACAACAAAGCGCTCGTTTGCTCAACTTCTTAATGACGATTTATCTTTCGTTTTATTCTCTCCAGATGAAGCGTTATTATGTTTTCCAATGCGAGAATGTAGTATACAAGTAGCAAAGGTCGTCCTGCAAACCCCATATAATAAATAAATATGTTTCATTCTCGGAATTATCTTTTTGCTGGAGCCCTTGAGTCCTTGTTTTAATACATTTCCTTTGTACACTGTGTCTTGTTTTGTATTTTGTATGTTATTGTAAATTGAACCAATGAAATACGTTGAGGCCGTGATTCAACGGCCAATCATTAATCCAATAACCTATACAAGCATAAACAAGAAGCACATGGTTTGATAAACCGTCATTCTCACAAAATGTCTGGTGTATAGTCTAGTATCAAGATGATGCAAAGTTTGGTAATGTTTCATCGCAATGTGATAAAGTATGACGCGAGGCTGAGTTGCTGAAAGCGGTTTTTAAACAAAGGATCATGCCAACAAGCTGTATAATTAATTTGGATGTTATTTAAAATGGAACACGCCCCGCGTACGTCCATCTTTCCGCAGTGCTCAAATTGAACGTCTTATTTGGAGAGAAGAGTACATCCATAGAAAGGTATTGTGGATTAACAACTTTGGTAAACGAGAATGAAACTAAATACCGTTGCAGGCATAATTCTAGGCCTATACTGCGCTGATATTTGGTCAATAGTGGCAATTATGTGCGGGTTTATGTTTTGTTCGAGTTGGAACCACTTTCTTCAATTCGATAACTCGAGGTGGGACATGAGGAATCCGAGTATGTACTGAGCCTAAATCATCACAAAGTTGTAATTATTTACAGGATAACACACTGATTTGATTTGAAGTGTAGCACTATATGTTTATCAAAGTTGTTAACTTACAGTTATTAGTTATTCCTTAACACTGTATCAATTAGTATTAATTGTTTTATACTTCAACCGAAATCAATAATTGATATAATTATGACCACAATCCGCTTTGTAGCATGTATGATGAATGAAAGTGATGAAAATGGTGATAATGACTGGATCCATAGCAATAACTTGGGATGTGGTTAGCACGTATTGTTTCATACACTGGTCTAGACATACGAAAGCCCGTCTTCAAAAGGAAAATTGTGGCGAATGTGGTGATGATGACGGATAATGACTGAGTTCATAGAGCAGAAATATATTTCAGGTGATTGTGAAATTTTAACAAAACGAGAAAACCCTGTTCTTGGGCAAATGATAAACTATTTGATTTGGAACAGTGATGCACGACATGTTTCATCAGTCCAAGTCCATGTTGTTATTAAGCTTCACATACTGCTGGTTGAGACGGAGACCTCATAGAACGGACTAAGAGTCATTGAATTTGTGTCATCCGGGCTGGATAGTCAACTTACGTGACTTTGGGATATTTGTTGGGGAAGGGGACACCTGCTTCCCTCTGACCCCTGTGCCACAAGGTCACCTTTAAACTCAAGTGGAAAAGAATCGGGTGCATTGAGGGCCTATTCACACGCGCAGCTTAAATTTAACTAACATATTGGAATACTGTGGATTACAGAGTTTCCACGTAAATTTATACCCATTAATAATTTTTATACTTAGAGGCTGGTTTGATAATCGATCTACAAAAAAATTAGAAAAGTGCATATGTTACAAAATTAAAAACTTATTAGAAGCGCATATGTTAAGGATGCTGGGATCTCTTAAGGGGTCATTCATAAAGGATGTCCAGCGAGAAATAGGATTTTCTGATCCCCTTCCCCTTAATTTAATCTTTAGCAACATCGCCTCCCCTGAACAGTCCAATGCTAAGTAGCTTTAAAAGACGGGAACACAATCTCGTGATCATCATCTTCCTCCTCGTCTTCAACAAAATAAAAAATGGTTTTAAGTTTGTAAGTAGTTGGGTTGAAGCTTTTTACAGCAGACTTCCGGATTCCCATAATCCCCCTCACCCTATTTCTAGCTTTGTTCTTTCCCTCTTCACCCATTGACATTGGACGCCCTACGTGAATGGCCACCAACTTGATATGCTTTACGTGTGAAATGAGATAAAAAAACCTACCTCCACCAATAGGCCAAAGACACCGGAAAGGAAGCCGCGAACTCTGATGAATGCACATAGGCTGCTCATCTGTATGAGCCCAAACCAGCATGTTGAAGGATGAAGATGAATCCTTCTTAAAGCTAACAGCTGACAACGGCAATATGCAGAAACTCCCCAAAAGAGAACAACAAGCTTTATCTCTGTACCACTTGTACTGAATATATTTCACAAGAAAAGGTAATTTTATATATCTGCAAAAGTGATTTCCACATAAATCATTTACGTTAATTTGGAATAGCATTGAGCAAGGAAAAATATTTTAGTATTAACTGCATGGGTCACTACAATGTTGAGCATATTACTCTTAAATTACTGGAAGTTATAATAAACATAATAAACATATTCTGCCGAAAAATCAGCTACAGGGTCAGATTTGTACATTCATTTCATCTTGTAAGCTTGGATGCAATATCAGTTGGGAATTACTTGCCAAAAAATAGATAGATGTTAAAAAATATTTAGAAAATGATAAGTGTTAGCTAACTTGAGGTGACATTTTCCGTACTTTGTAAGACGGTTTCCTATTTCTGATAAAGACCTAAAAAATCGCAGTGATAAATAATAGCTATTTATATTTCCGTGTTTTTTCTTTCGTTTCTAGTCAAGCAATGGGTAGCCATGAATGGTTGCTACAGAAGACATCCCTGGGATTCAATATTTGATTTTCCACAGTTTGGAAGTAGTACTTCGATTAAAGAAAGCAGTTAACCCTAAACACAAAACGAGGTGAGAATTTTATATACCTATCTCATCCTTGCCAATAAACTGTTTGAACTCTTGATGTATGGAAATCTATTTGACTGATCTAATGCTAATGGTCCATAGATTTTGAGTGAGATCCATCTTGCTGTCGTTTGCTGTCGTTTAAACTGTTTCATCGTTTTATCAACCTCTGCGCAAAATATTGTCATTATCATGCTTGTTGATTAAGACTCGACTTTGTTTAGACACATTCCGTTCACCATCCTTAAAAAATGTTGATAAAAACTTTAAATTCCAAAACATTGAATATACTATGGGTTGCACTGGCCGGAACCAAGACTCAGTTCGGTAGTGTCCATTGTAGGATGTACTCACCGGAAGTGATTAACGTAGATGCAAATTACTAGCTAAGGGTGCCCATTGCAATTTATCTCGTCAACCACTGTTAACCACTATTACCCATTGCAAAGTTATAAGAGCACATCACAGAAGTGCTGAGGTGATGTCTGCCGTACACTTATCTTCTTGTTTTAAAAGAAGACCTTCAAAATAGGCTTTTGAAGTTAATTTTACACTCGAGAAAGCTCACTCAAACTTCAATTTATCAGTTTTCGTCTCTTTTCATAGCAATACTAAAATTGTCCAGTTTAATTTATCATTTTTTATCATAACAGTGATGCTAGCGTCATCTCCGATGATCTGTATTGTAAACAATGTAAAGCAGTTTCTCAATGAAATTGTGTAATGATGGTAACTGTTATAGAAATTACAATGCTTGACAGACTATAAAGAGTGCAGGTGTTACGAGAGCGTTTTTTCATAGGGTGTTTATAAAATTATAACTTATGAATATAGGCAAGCAATACAAATCGTAGCATATATGCAAATGATGGGTGTTTGAGGTAGACGTCGGGTACAAAAACGCAGAAGAGTTAAAGATTATTGCTGCTTTTAGGCTTATTGAAAAAAATGACCACAACAGGTGCGATAGAGCATTGGAAAGCGGGCAAGACAAAAAATGTTGAGTTGGGAGGCAACAAGAAGAAATATCTCAGGGTACTGTACAAATCCTGGAGGAGTACTCAATTGTATTAGATTTGTTTATTTCCACAACCAAAGTAAGCTCACATGCATCTTATCAAAGCATAGGGAATGAAGTTATAGACTCTAAGTCCTCCCAAGTTGTCAGTGTATACAGTAACTGCAAATTCCTCACTTAATAATTTTTGGCTATTGTAAGTCCTTCGTCTCTATATAACAAAGCCTCATAATTCCTTAACTATGAGATTGTAGAGACTGACTAGCTCTGTTTTCCTTGCATGTGATGTATCTGAAAGAGAATCTGAACCCATGCTCTTACACCTATCTGAAACTGATAATATACCGTTGAACCTGTTGATCAAAGACGTGTGTGATATAGTGAAGAATATAAGTTGAGGTACGAAAAGAGATAACACAGACACGAGTGCTGGTGTATGTAAAAAGAGCATATTTGAATACTGCAAGTGCTCGCCACATAAGAGACCATGGTGGGCACTTGCAATAAGGTGGTAATATAGTTTGGATCCAAGAAAGATACTTTTGGTATTCGAACCTGGAATGACCTAAAAATCTTATGGGTGACTGTGGACACTCATTTACAAGGGAATAATTAGTTTTCGAGTGAGTTGCACGTTCGGACGATCTAAGTCAGGGGCGGCGGAGGGAATCTAAAATTGGGAGGGGGGCGCGTAAGTCTGCAGCTACAACCCTTTAGCTCAATTTTTGTCAAAAGCGGGATAAAGTGGTACTTCTGAAAGGTTCTTCTAAAAGATTGATTTGCAAAAGATAAATGGATTTGATGGACAAAGAAATGTGTGAATCTTACTACAAAACACGGCTTTAATCAAATCCAAAAGAAGACGTGCTTGTTATTCAAAAGCACATTGAATATATTAGCAATAACCAACAGTAATATATCACTTTACAGACAGCTGACGCTCCGCCGCCCCTATAAGCCACTACTCAGAAGGGACCATACTTAAAGCAGCAAAGAAATTTAAGCAAAAGAATATGCACCATGGAATCGGTTATGAAAAACAAGCAGCACTAAATTGCTAGATAATGTCAATCTGCTTAGTTTCCTTAGTTAGGTTAAAGACTTTAATGTCTTATAGCTGATGTTGTACTTGCATCGAGCTGTCTTGTTTCTTTAATATAAACTTTTTAAACTACCCACTTTGACAATGACATAAGTGTAGAAGAATACCGTTCACTTGTTTTATAATCATTGATGTCCCACGCCCTAAAGAGTAAATATCAACCAGGTTCAGTATGGATTGCAGGTTTTGCTGAGAACAACATTTAAGAAATAGCTTTTGACCTTTATGACTGCACTTCATCCACGCCTATCTCGTTACGTTTGCTTCCAAGTATTCTGTTAATTGTATAGATCATGCGATTCCCCTAGAAAACCTTTTACTCAGTGACGTATTGGTCTTTCAGTGATCAAGATGATAAACCAAACTAGCCAAAAAACAAATCCAGGAAATGCAGAACATGGAGGACTTGACCAAATAAGGTTATACTGATGCATATTTAATCTTGAGAGTAACATCAGACTAAGACCAAAGCCCTTTTATTTCATTCCCTGTGACAGAAACACGGTCGCTATGAAAAACATAACAGTGCAAGAAACGTCCTAAAATACTAGTACTTGCTGTGGTTTTAAAACGTACGATCATGTAACCCTATCCTTTGGTAACGAGAAACCGTCTCGCTTTACAAAACAAGCAAGTTCAACCTTTGACCTGATTAATTAAATAACTGAACGCACTTTTTGGAATTAAGTTCAGTCAAGAAACCAACGCCAATAACTGACCTGGAACATTCAGTTTTTCTTAATCTTGTCGCAGAGATAGTTTGTTATTTGGTCTCCAGGCGGCGCACTTGGGAATACACGCATCGTTGCACGAGCAGTTTCATGGCAACACATGAAGTCATTGTCTAAGCAACGTACCTGAGAGGCGGTGATTTGAAGGATTTAGTTATGTTTGTATAGAAATCATTAAATATAGCTTACAAACAAACAATACTATTTTTGGTTACAGCAATAAGGGGAATTAAAGTAGTTTTGGGCTGCATATAGGAAGTACGACCTTGACGAAGTGAAATGATTGATCGACCGATATTGCTGTGATAGATAACAGTATTATTTCCTAAATTGAGACCATGTTTGATATCTTCTATTAGACATGAGGTTTTTCACGTCTCCTTACTTAGCCGTTTCTGAGTTAAACAAAATCATTTCCAAATCAAATACCCAGTTCCTTGTAAAAAAACTATGAGAAAGATATGTCTACTTTTTTTTCGTTCTTGACAAGGAGAGCACTTTGTGCGTGGTGAGTCTGACAAGTTGTTTTCTTCAGCTCCCAATTTGCCCAATATGCCCTCCACTCTGTTTTATTTTCACTTCTCCAGAAGGAGCAGTGATGTCGTTCACGTTCTAAAAACACTGTTTGTATGTCGGTATGCGAAAGCTAAATGTACTTTTATTACCTGATCCAAAGTGTTTGTGTTTTTCCGGCGTTTATCTGTCTGTCTATCCGTCCGTCTGTCTTTCCGTCTGTCTGTCCTTCTATCTGTCCGTTTGTTAAGAAAATATTTCAAAACGTTATGGACTGATTGTAATGAAGTGTCTAAAATGGGTCATCAAACAAGTGTGGAGATCTTGGGGGCTTATAATTTTGCAGCCCGGATTCAGGATATTTCAAAGAGTTTTCTGTCATGGAGAACTTGAACTGTTTTTGACATATGGGTCAACTCCAAAGTATATGGTGTGGGTTAATGGCAAAAATACGGGATAAGTTCCCAATGGGCTCTTAGAGGTACTTAAATTTGATCTGGATCCTGGCAAAATTTCGGATACTATAATCTAGAACAGGGAAAATTGAGAATCTTTAGAACTTTGATTACTGCAACGGAGCAAATTAAGATATAGACAAACAAAATATACGGAAAGCATTGAGGAATATGTGACGTTTTCCTGGTGCACACGTTTCCAAAAAAGCCATGTGTCGATTAGTCTAGATAAAGTGAATATAGACTATTCTTTTGGGTGCAAATCCAGCCCGTGTAATCTATCAAAATTTTCGGCAGCACAAAATTGCCGCCGTGAGCGAGAACCTCGTCGGCAATTTTGGTTTTCCGACGGCATTTTTGGTTTTCGACAATTGTTTGCATTGCAGGGAAATTTAACGTTTTTGCTTCATCAATGGCACTTTTATTGACACCCTGCTAAATAATCTGTTCGAGGGCCAGTGCATGAGACTCATGGTTGTGTTAAGTGTTTTGGTTTTGAGTGTTTTGATGTTCGGTGGGCGTTTTGTTCGGTCGGCAAATGGACAAGACCCCCTGTTCGTTGCTAGTTGATTTTTTAGAAGATTGTGCAAGGGATGTATTTGTCAGAGAAACAGACGTGAATAGCATTTAAAACGCTTTCATTTTAAATGTGGGCACTTAAATATCCGCTCATTGTATGGCAAGGGGAAAGCCAGAGAAATTTGTTCAATTGTTAAAATTGTGTAATTGTGTCCAAATGGTTTGTAACATTCACCCCCAAAGACTAAATCTGTCATTTTTTGGTTTTTTTTGAGTGTTTGACTTTCATATGTGCCTGAAGAATCATTCAGCATTTTTTGCCGCAGCACTTGCTTTAGGCGACGGCATTTACGACGGCATTGCTGAATGCCGTCGCAGATTTCGAGGACTGAAGTCAAAATTTGGAAGGGAGCTGGTCTTTTTATTGGAGATCGGCCTTCCCTGAGTGCTTCTCGTTCAGTTATTAGATTATCGTATAATCTAATATATGATATATAGATATACGTATATCTACATGTATATATACATCATCTGTAATGGATAGTATTTGTAAGACGTCTGGTGACAAAATTTGAAGTCCACCGGGGTTGTGCATCAAAAATCTAAGTTATAAAAATCCTAGTGTTAGTTGAAGCCAGGATGAAAAATTTAATAATAATTTTTGATTTGTTAATATATTGATAAATATATACTTGAAAATATTTTTAGACAACCTGTACCCTCTATTCGCAAAGAAAACACTCTTTAGAATAACAGCATGTAGTACTGTTAAAACCATCTACACTTCATTTGTTGATCATTAGGTTTATAGGGACACCCATCAGAGAAAATGGAATTAAAATCTATGCACCACAATCTTATTTTTCTACAAATGTCCAAGGTGTATTGCAGAAATGATCAGTAAAAGGAGTAAGTTAAAGTCTTGAGATAACGATAAGTACGGATTTTAACAAACTTACTTAAAATTGCTTAAAACATGAAATTTACTTTTAAGCATAAAAAAACAGACAGACTCTTTAAAAGGCACTTTTACATTCCAAAGTTTGATATTAAGCAGACAATTAACCCGTGCTAGTAGTTAATTGGCAGATCCAGATCTAAAGCTGGTCTTTGGTTTCTACCTGTTACATTTGCCTTTTTTAATACAACCAGGGATCATAGAAATTTCGTGCTGAAATACGATTAGATCAGCTAAGGAGGCAAATAGTTCAATTTCACCTGCCTGCCTCAATAATTAGTAATTACGGAAACAACAGTGAACTGTACCACCAGCCTAAACATTAAACTGTTTGTGGTTTCCATTAATCTGTAACCTGTCAAGGCTAAAAGGTCGAGGGCCCGAATGGGTTTGGAGGCAAACACTTACCGTTTATTACAACAGAAATAACTAAAATCAGGCATTCGGAGGAGAAATCTTTCGTCACCTGTGAGACAAGATCAACACATTGCATCCAACTAAAATCAAAGTACTTTCGTTGGGCAAGAAAGACGTGCAGCGGAAGGATTGTGAAAATATTATACCCCACAAAATATGGGGTGGCAGTGTAAAGCTGTGCTATGGAAGTTCTTGCTGGGTGTTACATTTATCTACTCTGCAACACTGGTTGGTGAGTTTAACTTCCTGCAAATTGTTAAGTACCTCATTATCCATTAAAAAGTAATTGTCAAGTAGACGGAATCATGAACTTGACGATATCTTTAAAGGATGAAAGCATCACCATTTCCTATTTTGAAAAATATCTGAAGTTTAGATAAAAAGTGTACATTCAATGCTTGTGGTATTTAGACTTGTGTATTTATTAAATGCGAATTTTTCAGGACGTATTATCACAAACTTCAGCAAAATAATTAATGTTGACAAGGACAGCAAGCACGAGATTAAAATGTCCTCTTGTTTTGAAGTATGAGTTCTTATAAGTGACCTTGCAAGTTGAAGGTTGCTGACCAAGCAAAATATACTTTATAGTGTCTGCATAACACTTAAGTTTGATTTTCAAATATCTGATCTGCTGTACATACTATTGCTTTTATGTTTTAATCACTTTGGTTTATAGATAAAAGTTTATCAGGTGACTCGCAAATACTAATGGAGAGTCAAGGCTCTTTCGTTCTTCTTGAGACATAATGTCATTGTACAAGTCTGTCAATACTTAACAAAAATGTAATAGCTTTGTTGCCATATCAATGTAAACAAAGATAATCAATTTGTTACATCTTAAGATACTTTAATACTCTCAATGGCTTCTATATTTTGTTGCCGTAAAAATCAAAACAAATATTTATCATTTACTACTGTCTATTGCTACGACATTTACATTCATAATGAATAAAGCCCTATGATTTTGTTCATTTCTAACGGTCTATTGCATTTACTAATAAACTGACCACAGACTGTTTTACTAACAACAAACATTGTTTCTGTCAGTTTCGAAAGTTACAATACGTATCCATCCATTAGTTAAAAAGTACAGTATTAAATGTATTTCTCATATTTGTTTGAGTTAAAGAATAAGATTAAGAAGTTGGATAATGTTTTCTTATTTAATAATTCTAATATATAACTTTGGACGTGCAAAATTAACTATTATGGTTGCATATTTCTTCTGTCGATCATAAAAAACCAACTGTTATCCATCATCCTACACGTCATGTCTTTTAAACCAACTTTATCACATTTCAACATTTGATAGCCTTTGTTTTACGGAGATTCTTTCATACCTTATGTTGTGGTCATTCAAAATAAATATGATCAGAGCACTTACAATATTCTGCTTTTGGCAAAGTAAAATTTCAGCAAAATAAAGTTGACAAGGATAGCGAGCACGAGATTAAAATGTCCTCTTGTTTTGAAGTATGAGTTCTTATAAGAGACCTTGCAAGTTGAATGTTGCTGACCAAGCAAAATAAACTTTATATTTTAAGTAAGATTTTACTTGAATTTTTATTATAATGTTTTTTATGGCTCGGTGAATGCATATGCTGCTATACGTATACACATTAAACCTAAATGATATTGTATCCCTGTCAGAGACTTAGTGTGTGTGTTTGAAACATGTTCTCTGCGAAAAAACACAAGTCGGTCTATGCGTATTTAAAGTTTGCCTACGCACAACAGTACATATATATATATATATACATTCAAGAAATAAACGCCTCATAATAACGTTTCGAATAATTCGTCTTCGGATGTGAAGAACGGACGTGTGTTTTCGCTTAAGCCTTCATCAGTTACAGACGATAAATACAATCAAGATAGGTACTCGACTTTCGACAAATATATAAGTACATACAGTAGCACACGTGTCTGTCGAGCTGTTGAGATTATATACCTATCTATCTATCTATCTATCTATCTATCTATCTATCTATCTATCTATCTATCTAGCTATATATATATGTTGCATATCTTGCATACATATATATATATGTCAAGAGCTCAATCATCCATGTTTATTAAATATATATAAATTACAAGAAATAAACACTTTTTAACGTTTCGAATAATTCTTCTTCAGAAAACAATGCTTATACAAATACACGTCCTTAGAAAAGTGCATCCTGAATTCACAGTACACATGTAAAACTGGTAAAACTGAGAGGGAATTTTAGAAGAAGTTGCCGTAAGCCAACTTTTGTTATATATCACGAAAAAATCAAAAACTGCTTTATTATTGATCTAATCTTGACAGGTGATCTGGTTGCAAATCGTCGTCACCTTTGCTCCCTGAAATATCACAATACGTGTTTGACATTTTCCAATCTGTTAAAGGAAAGACAGGTGAAAGTTAGATAGATATATCTCAAATGTATTATGTGGAATGTAATACATCTGAAGCTATAAAAGAAAATATAACAACGTGCACTTTTAGTCATGTCACACACTTGTGTAACACTATCAAGAACACTCCTACGATTATAAAATATTATACATACAAACCATAACTTTTGTTACCATGACGTTTATTACAAAACAAATCTCAACTATAATAACATTTATATTATTCAGTCTTACTGTTACTATCTGCCTGAAATGTCCAAGCTACTTAGTTTCCTGGCAGATCTTGATCCATGACTTAACCTAAGGATAAAAAGCGGCCTGCAAGCAAGGCTCTTTCTTTATAGCCAACTGACATCGGCCGTGTACGTGCTAGATTTATCAAAGGCTATGTCAAAACCTGACATGGTTCAGGAACTACTGCCAAAAACAAGGACTATCCAACTGTCTGCGATAGTCGCCCTTGGATCAGACACGAGTGAATAGCAGCCGTCATTAAATAAGTAACCTTAAATCTAATGTCTTCAACAGCTGAGTGAGGCAAAAGCAAGGACGATATCGCTAACTTTTGTACTGGGAACTGCTTCCCGTATCGTTCGCTTGAAAATTTTGTTAAGTGGTCACATTGTTTACAAAAGGTTGTCCAAAGGTAAAAAATTTCGAGGAATGTTAGTTTTGGCTTACTTGATGCATGAAAGATTGAAACAGACAATTGTCTTTTAAAGTGACCTACTCCTTCACTAATAACATGAAAAGCTTTAGCAACTGGCATTACCAAAACATTGTAACCAATATACGACCAACCAACACAAGACAACCGACATGAAACTGCAAAGGCAATTAAAGTCTCTCTTAATGGCCACTCCTTAAGCACAGAAATCGTTTACCAGGGTGCAAATATCTACACTAGTCAAACACGAGGACAAAATAGGTGCCTGTGAAACCATAGAAACCAGTATTAGAAGCCGTGTATAGTCCTTTAGCAACAAAAACTACTGCTAAGAAAAAAGCTTAGAAAACAAGATAAAATTTTTCTATCCAATGAAGAATACTTCGACCCTCAGTTAACAGTCAAAGTGATGTATCATTACGACACGAAGGTTTGGCGAAGCTTAATTTAAGTTCTTAAAGTCTAACGGGAGTGGGTACTTCATCAACTTTATTTGTTTTTTCCACTTGAGCGTTGTCAAGGCCAGATATATGTGTCATATTTCAGCAGGCACAAATAGCTTAGCACATGTTTTTCAAGAGTGTGGCATTTATATCCAGATGGTTGTGAGTGGGATTTTGTTGGCTTCCTCTTAGTGCAACTATTGTGGAATTTTTCCACTGGTTTCTCTCTGCGTATGTGATAAGGGAAGAAAGTGATGTGTATTGATAATCTTGACAGGAGGGTCATGCTTTCTGACTCTTGTAGGAATAGGAAGGGGAAGGCATCAGTTGTCTCCTCCAAAGCAGACAAGATAAGTACAAGATGGAGATCAAAAGCTCGTCATGGATGAATGCATGTGACCTGATAGACAAATAAAAATGTGCTGCATGTTTGTTTGAAATTTAGCTTGCATAAACGAGCTAGTTTGACAATGGTAGTTTTTTAATCCCCACAACGTTGCTCGTTCCATTTCAGTCACGACGTTTGCTTGCGTTAATTTGACAATGTGTATCTGGAGCAAAAGATTTGTTACAATATACTTACAAAACGGCGGACGATAAAATGGCGTCAAAAGCGAAAGTAAAAAGTATTTTTCCCGACTAAAACATAGTACATGCTACTCAAAGGAATAGCACACAAGTAGTAGTTTATCCAAAGTTTTCGATTATAGAACGTAGGCGGTTAAGCAGAAACGCCGTCTACGATAACTTTGGAGTTAAATCTTATAGACATAATTTGGAGGGGGACAAAATACATATTATTACAAATAATTCGGCTGTAAAATAGTTTGAAGTGCTATTTTGTATCGTTAAATAGTTCTATTCAAGTCCCAAGCGTTACATTCCCTTTGTTAGAAAGAAGCGGAGAAACTTTTTAACCCAAAAGCGTGTAATACGCTATTTTACTTTATATTTAGTGCAGCTATTATACTAATGCTCCACTCTTGACAAATATATGAAAAGCACTTTGTCTGTTGAGGTATTACATATATCTGACACTGATGAAGGCGTAAGCCTTCACATTTCACAGCTAGATCGTCCTTTCATGTAAGTGCACTGGAGTCTGTCTACGTTAAAACAAAAAAATCAGTACTCTCTAGGCAGAAAGAGTTGTTTTTTTCATTTGGACTCTTCCACTATTGCTTTGTTCTTCATTTTTGGCTTCCTATTCTTATGCAATTAGTTTCTTGCCTTAGACTGGGTTTACAATTAGCGCTTTCCTCAGATTGTTTGGAGCTTGAAAACGATTTGTGACTGTCATGAAACTTTTAGATCTACTTCATTCGTTAGCTAAGCCCAGCCGTGTGAAATACATCTTCTAGAAACTAAGCCTACACTGTAATGTAACTTTTCATTTAAAAGCACAGAATGCCTCTTCTTTGTGGATCTAGCTGGGATTTTACGTTATATAAATAGCAGATATCTTGCATTTTACTAGTCTGTTTTGAGTTGAATCAGGAGCGCATTTTTCAAGTCCAAAAGCCAGATTGCTCGCAGGAAAATTTTTAATTTTTTTAAGCTATACCACAAGCGATGCAGCGTTGACCTATGTTTCGTGACAATTATATCGGGTCTTTCAGATCTATGCTGATAACGGGGATTGCAACACCTACTGGTTTATCATTGTCGTCATCTGATTAAACTGGACGTACCTAACTATGATTTAATAATGTCAATGATTTGAGCAGCAAGGATGTTGGCTTAACGACCCTTTTCGTATTTATTATTGTTGTTTTTACCGCAAACTGCTAATCTTAAAGGTAAATGAAAGGCCAATCTTGTGGATGTTGGTCGCGGTATTATACATACCTATTGCAGAGGGTAAGTTACTGTTTATGATGCCACGGAAGGCTCTTCTGCCAATAGTTCCAACGCATGCAGATTGAGAAAACTTCATAGGATTGTGAAAGTGGCACAAATGTCTCAAGATTGAGGAGCAATGTTATTTTTTTATTCATTTAGAGGTTGATGTTGTTAACTATACATACATTGTGCTTTTAGACCAAGCGCATTAGGTCAATCGGGTTCACCTTTGTCACACGCGCTAATTTCCTAAAGTGAGTGGTCTTTATAGGGCCCACCTCTTACCAGTCACTCTTCAATCCTCCCTTGCAGACAGAAGCATTCGAGTTGTTCCACATCTGTAGATGCCCAAAAACTAGAGTTAGCTTTTGTTATTCTTTCCTGATAATGTTGCAATGGAATGATCATGTAGTCCTATCAAATGTGACACTTCTTTTCGCAGGCCCAGGGATAGGCATACTAGAATGCTTAGTTTTTCCATTCCTGGAATTTGTCAACTTGTTAAAATGAGATTCGATATTGACTATTTGCTGTCGTGTTTTTCATCCAGTTTAATTTCAAACGTCACGATATTCTTTAAGCAGAGAAAACTACTACTATTATATCATTTTTATTTACTCAGTCCTCTCTTTCACATTTCATTTTCACTCTTCTCTTTTCCTGTCCACCCATTTCTTTTCCTATTCCAGTTATTCTTGGAAGCTTGCATACATGTAGGCCACGTTCACACTGCTCTGTCTTCGTTTCTCTCCGTTTTTTCCCACAAAAGCGGAGTCCCTTCACATTCCCCAGTTTTCAAATGAATGCGTTGTGAATAAGATACGTGTTCACACTGCTCCAGCAATAACGCTGCATGTAGCCTGACTTTGAAACAAAGGCTTCATTGGTTGTTGTTGGTGTATTCGAATGACCTTGTTTGTGGTGCTCACACCAAAAAACGGAGCGTATTCAATAAGCACCGCTTTCAAAAGTATCCGCATTCACTATAGCATTCAAAAACCTCCATTTTCATATCCTAGCAGTGTGAGCGCAAGCAAAAAACTGGTCAGTTTTGCTCCGTTGTCTACTGAAAACGGAGAAGTGTGTTACGGGGCGTTAAAGGGCATCTGAACGCCTTTCAAGGAACCATCGTTTATTACTGATTTTTTCATCACGATTTACCAGAACGATTAATTGATAAAATCCCATCCTTGTCTCACTCCTCTTTTGATGGCTACCCAGTTTCAAAGTCCTGTTATCTAAAAATATTCTGGTTTTTGTGGTTTATTGTTGAGAACATTTTTTTGTCTTTCCCAGGCGGAGACGTGCAGGACGGCCTTACTGCGCATAACAATTTCCGGAAGATCCACGATGCTCCTCCTATGGAACTGGATAATTCCATGGG